>JBCEWC010013722.1:0-14877 GCA_038996855.1 Solanum aculeatissimum
ATCTTTGTGTCGTTATTCTCTTTAAATATCTCTGTTATTTTTCTACTTGAATCTAAACCTGGGGGAAGGAAAAAATTATCATTTTTTCCCAACATATCAAGCCCCTTTCCCTTATTTCTATTAGCCTTTGACTAGCAAGTAAAAAGTTGATATGCTATAATATCCAAACCCTTTACTAGGTAGATGATGAAATATGAAGGTAAAACACATATGTAGACTGTTAAACTTATTTTTAAATTTTATTTTGGCACTCTAGCTCAATCTTATTCTATTTTAACCCTTCAATTTCAATTTTCATGTTTTATTTTTACACTTCTTTTCAAGCAATCAACAAAATAAGGAGAGTGTACTTCACATGTCATAACATGGTACAAAAGTCAATTAAAAATACATACACAATCCCTCTAACTTACCTTTATTTTTTATTTTGATACTCGTTTTTACATTTGTTCCATTTTAACCTTTCAACTATATTTTTTATGTATAATTTAAACACAATTATTAATTATATATATTTTTTATTTTTATATTTGTTCTTTAATTTTTATTTTATAATTGACGTTTGTCCGTTAGTTTAAAAACAAAATCTTAAAAAGAATTAATAGACAATTTTTTTTTTAATTTTTTTTTTTAGAGATTCTCTACATTTAAAAAAAATAACCAAGGAAAGTGTGTCGATTTTCTTTTTTAAATAATAAATTAAATTAAATAACATGAAATATTTTTATTTTTTGGGCATATTTAAGCTTTGTGAATTTAACTCAAATACTAGCTCATGTTTTTTGTATCCACAAAGCTTTATGAGTTAAATCCACAAAACTTGAATATGAGAAAAAATAAAATATATGATGTCATTTAATTTAATTGATTATTTTAAAAAAATCGACACACTTTCCTTGGTTATTTTTTAAAAAATATATAGAGAAACTCTAAAAAAAATTCTGTTAATTTTTTAAGATTTTGTTTTTAAAAAAAACTAACGGACAAACATAGATATTAAAATAAAAAAATAAAATAAAGAACAAATATAAAAATAAAAAATTATAAAATTAGTTATTATGTTTAAATATAAAAAATAGAGTTGAAAGGTTTAAAAAGGTAAGTTAGATTGTCAAAATAAAAAGTAAGGACAAGCTAGAGGGATTGCGTATATGTTTTTAATTGACTTTTATGTCAATGTCATAACATGACATGTGAAGTATACTCTCTTTATTTTGTTGATTTCTTGGAAAGAAGTGTTAAAATAGAACATGAAAATTGGAATTAAATGATTAAAATGGAACAAAATTGAGTTTGAGTGGGAAAATAAAATTAATAAAAGAGTTTAAGGGTCTCCATGTATTTGGCCAAAAATGAACTCTGAATGGCAAAACATGTATTTTTCAAGTAGATGTCTACACTTTACATGAACATCAAATCAGAAGACCAGAACAAATTACAAGTTTCAAAACCCCTGTTAAGAGGTCTCTTAAGAACAAATATATTCTTAAATTAAATCAATAACAAGAATGCAAATATAATTTAAAGGCACACAACAATTGGGTTGATACCTAAATCTTAGTAACAAAAATTCAAAAGTCGAAATCAAGTTCAAATTCAAAACCACCTTCTTCTCCTTCTTCTACTTCTACTTCTTCCTCCTCTTCCTCTTCCTCTTCTCCTTCATAGCCTTCCTCTCTGGGTTTTTTGTGATGACCATGTAACAATTTTTTGGCGATTTTCTTAGCAGCTTTCTTCACCAAATTCCTTTTCTTATCATCGGCAACATCCTTTTTTTTATCTACATTGCTTTCATCATTAATTATTTCTTCAGGCTTATTTTGAGCTGCAGGAATATCATCATCTTCATGTTTGTGGTGTATATGTAGCTTCTCCTCGATTTTGTGCAAGATTCTTGACATATTGTTGATGCAGTAGAGAAAATACAAGTGAAATATGGTAATTGGATACAAGTATGGTCGCCTATTTATTGATCACTGACCGTACGTCCTTTCGCTGAATTGCTTAGTTGACATAGTCTTTGTTGCCTGCTTCATAAGCGCGTGTGGCCATCCAAAACGAAATACCAAACCATGTTCTATATTATACCCTTTGAGATATCGAAATTAATTAGCTATATATATAATAATGGTGTTAAAAAAAAAAAGCAAAGTGTTGGCCTAACTGGCTATTTTGGTTTTTAAGGTGTGCATCGTCGGTTCGGTTTTTAACATTATTGGTTTGATTTATCAGTTTTTGATTTTGAAATATATTAAATTAATAACAAATAAATAAAATAATTTTTATCAGTTTTAAGTCTTTAATGGTAGGATGATAATGAGAATTTATATTAATAAAAGCAGATGAAGTACGAAAGAGTAAAGACTTAAAGTGGATAACTAATCACTTGAGTATATGGTAAAGATTAAAATAGGTAAAGTACTACTATGGTGTTCTATTACTGTTAAACTACTAATATTTAATATTTTCGAAGGGGTAAAATAGTAAATTATTATAATCTTATTGGGTTATCGATTTACCAAATAACCCAATCGTAAAAACTGATATCGAATCAATAACCCAATAATTATTTTTTTTCAAAACCAAACCCGATAACCTAAAAATCTGATAACGTTTTTATTAATTTGATTTATTGATCAATTTGATTTTTTCACACCTATTTCTTCCTTTTGACTTTTGAGGCTTATCTTTTCATTAGAAGTGAATATATCGTAACCTTTTTAATTAGCAGAATGTCCTTTTCGTTTAATTTCTACAAGTTTTTAAAATGGACTACGTTTTAGCCACTTGCCAACAATATTAACAATTCCCTCCCCTAACTTCCTAAGTGTCATTTAATTATTTTCTACAAGCACGTTTTAAGGCCTCTAATTATGTAATATATCAACTACGTTTACCAAATTTGAATAATACACATTTGTGACCAATTCAAATTAAAAGATATTCTAGTTGACAAGTTGTTGTCGACACTAAACTTATTTTTTTCAAAAAAAGGGAAAAGGAAAGAAGTATACCTTATCCTAAAGAGTATGTTCCCTTTAAATATTGCAAATTGTGAGGCTTATCAGTTATCAACTTGGTTATAAAAATTTCAACCAAGACTTCAAATTATGTTTGGAATTTAATAAACATTTTTTTTGCCCCACTTATATAGCTAGAAATTAAAATGTCAATAAGCCAAAACTTATTTTGTTTCAATTTCTACTTATTTCTCTCTTACAAATTATAATTACAATCTCTACAATTTTACTCTTATTTCATGTCATGGATATTTTATTTGAGATTCAAAATGATAATTTTTTATAAATTTTGATTTAACTTGATATTTTTATTATTAAGAGATATTTTATTTCTATACTTAATGAATCTAAAAAGAATATTTTTTCATTCAATTTGTGACTATAGAAAATAGTTTTTTCATCAAGTCGTCCACTTGCCTTTCCTGCCCAAAGAAATGAACCCCAGTGGTGGATGCAACTTATATTGAAGATTTATCCGAACGTAAAAAATTATATTTTATATATATGATTAAAATTATTTTATATGCATATATAGTACATATTGAATCAACTAATTTGTGTATTTGCTTTTTCAAATTTTGAACCCCTAACTAAAATCTTGACTCTTTCATTGCATCGATGAATTTTTCCAGGGCGATTGTAAAGGAAGCGTCATATTAATAATGTAATCTTTAATACCTACAATTAAAATAATGAAATATTTTTCCAAAAACTAAAGATAAATTTAAAGAAATCATTCAAAAGATGAGTCCAAATCAAGGGTGACGAAATTTAAATTTCAAAACTCAAACTGATAGCTTATTTGGCTACGCTTTAAAAAGTTGTTTACTCTAAGATGTGTTTTTCAAAATTTCAAAAATGTATTTTGGTGAAAATGGATGAAAATTCGACAGTTGTCATCTTCCCTCATTCTACCAAAACTCTTTTTCTTTCTTTTTTTTTGATAATTGAATTTTATAAACATCAAAATATTTATAACAAATTTTAAATTGATAGAAAATATAAGATTTTTCTATAATTTCAGGAATGTTAGTGGCGTATTTCTCAAACCTAGAATAATTTTAATCCCCTTGAGTCATATTTTGATCTCTTTATGACAATCTCCAAAATTTATGACATATTTGAGGTATTTTTTTAATGAAATATAATATTCTTTATATATGCATAAATTAGTGTTTAGGGTAGAGTAGCCTCCAAAAAATCGAAATAGAATTCATCTTATAAAGTCTTATAAAATTTTAATGTCTACAAATGTCTCCTGCTTCAAGGCTTGTTGAGTGTAGACTTGATGAAACTCAAAGACAAGGCTTGGAGTGCTCATTTTTCCACCGTTGTTGATTTCAGATTTGCATATTTGATTTATGGGAGAAGATACGAAGGGCAGATTTGGTCCCACTGGGTGCCAATTTGTTTACAATAAATTTTAAAATGATAGAAAAAAATTATAATAAAAAATAAAATATGAAGAAACATAATTTTATTGATAAACAATGTGGGCACAAATTTGTTTCTTCCTTGATTACTCTCTTATGAGATTTTGACCTTCTTGATCAATATTTTGATCTCTTTTATGAATATTCTCATAATTGATGGGATATTTGAGATAAATTTTCAATGAAATATAATACCCTTTATATACATGAATTAGGGTTTAGACCTTCTTGATCAATATTTTAATTTCTTTATTAATATTCCCATAATTGATGGGATATTTGAGATGAATTTTTAATGTTTTATAATATCCTTTATATAGGTATGAATTATAATTTATAATAAAATAATCTTCAAAAAACTTTGATTGAAATAGGACTTATCTTGTAAAATCATACGAAATTTCAATGTTTACGCAACATATGAGAATTACAAATCAAAAGCTTAACTTATCATCTCAGTTGGTCTAAAACAATAATAAACTCATTGACCTAACTATCTTAGATAAGTTACAAGAACATAATTATTACGAAAATAAAAAATTTGCCTTCCTAAAAGCCCTTCCAAATCACCCTCTCTGCTTGTGTAGAACCGTCATGTATGGCCTTTTGGGTCTGTCTGGTCTAACCCGTAATTTAATAGGATTGGGTTAAATTTTTTTGAGCCCATTTAAAAAATAAGTTTTTTAATCCGGTCCAAATAAATATATCGATTTGTAGGACTTTTGCAATATAGGTTGGGTCAGCCTGTGAAATATTAAAAATAATAAGTTTATTTAGAAATTTAAATATTAAAATTTACATACAAATTAAATTTTTATAATATGTAACAGTAACAATAATACCATGTAATATTGTCCTAGTGCTATTTATTTTAATATTTTTAAATTATAATTTAATTTAAAATTTTATAAAAAAATATAGTTATAAAAATGTGGGTTGACCCAATAAGACCTGCAACCCACGTAGTAATGGATTGGGCTAGCTGTTTTTTGACCCACAAAAAAAAATAGATCAGTCCATCCTGCCCTATTAAATTTCAAAGCCTGTATGAACTAGCTCGAATGAAATGGGTCTGCCCATATTGACAACTCTACTTTTATGCTACAAACACAAGCTATTTCTCTAGCAATATTATTCAAATCTCTTGTCTTGTCTTCAGAAATCCTGCAATTTCTTTCTCGACAAGTTGCAAGAATGAATTCTGCAAATATCATTTTCACTAGCTTTGCTTTTGTTGACCTACCAAGCCTACCCTTGGTTTGTTGAAGGATTTTGTGAAAAAATTGACTCTATGTAGTAGTAGACATAGGTGAAAATGCAAGAGGATGGGGAGGTTGAATTGAATCTTCCTTTTAATTTTTTTTAATCTTTTAGTCGATTTTTTTACCCAGTAGTCAATTGATGCTTCAAATAGATTAGGATAGTAAATAAAGTGCATAAAAAAATTTAATATCAAATGTTTTTAAAGTGGTTCAGATCCAAAATAGATCTTAATCCAGTCCCTTTGAGTTGCAAGCGAGATCTCTTCAAATCTTTATAAAATAAAGTACAATGGATTGTGTAGAGCCTAGATCTACACTCGGAATTTTTTTTCTCTTTCTTTTTGATACAATGCCTCACTACAAATATTCGTTCTTCACTTCTCTCCTTTTTGTGACACGGTAAATCTACAAGAATTACAATGTTTTGTAAAGGTGAAAGTAGAAAGAATAGTTTTGAGTATGTCAGCTTGTATATCTCTCATATTTTTTCTTGATATCCTTTAAATAGAAGAGATAACAACCCAAGGAATTTGATCCTTGGAATTAGGCAATGATGATTCATATTTCCAAGAATAAGGTTAAAGGCTTAAAAAAGGTAGAAAATCTTTCTCCTTTACAAATGCATAATCTTCAATTTATCCTTGTTTTGATGTATTTCCATTCTTGATTGTTGATTCCTTGTAATTCTTTATCTTAGATTTGATTTCTTTCAATCTATCAATCCTCGATTGATTTTCTTCCCTTTCTTGGATTGAACCACCTCATAATGAGAAGTTTTATTTGTCTTTCCTGCAAGCAGTCATCATTCAAAATTAGAACACTAACAATAGGAACAAACTACAATCACTTTAATAGTCTATTCCAAAAGTCTTGACCAAATTTGCATTTACCAAATAAATGGTCTATGATCTCCAATCCTTGCGGCCACATAACACAAGTAGCTCAAACTTGAATCCCCTATTTATGTAGCCTATCAACAATCATTAGCTTTGGGTCAGAGCTCCAAGATACATATGCCCGACCTTTTGAGTGTCTCGATGATAGAAATAAAAAAATGATAATTTTTACATGACAAATAAATAAGTACATAGTAAAAATAGCTTTAGATTTAGCATTGTTTCTACCTATCTAGTGCCTCCACTTTACCTTATGATAGTTTGGCAATAGTTGTTGATATATCTGCTTGATCAAGGTCCTTTGTTCATATAGTGAATATTGAATTTGCCCCAATATATCTATAATGAGCTATTCCCATAATCCCATTATTATGGATAGGTGAATGGGGAAAAATTGGATTAAAAAACTTACGAGTAGTAACTTCAAAATTAAGTGTAGGTCAGACTCGGACGAAATCTGAGTCAAGTGTGGTCTAAGTCAATTTAGTAATAGATTGGAGGTGAATTTGTGAGTTTGATCTTTTGAGTTGATAGTCAAGACAATAAGAAACTTGTACAGCTTTACGGAATCGAATTTGAGTAAGTAGAACTCTTGGAATAGATCGTGGAATAAAGGATTGATTTTGGAATGTCTTGATCTGAGAGTGTGTTGCGAATTGAAACTTTGGGACACAAATTTTGAGTTTTTGACTTTGTGCAACATTCTATGGCGGGAGTATTCCTGCTATGATGGTGCCACCATGATGGGACAATCGTGAATTTATGTTAGAAAAGTCTCAAAATTATTTTTATTTCTCCCACTTTGTTCTTGAGCTACCAGAAGTGATCTAGAGCAATTTTCTTTAGTTTTTCACCCATTTCATCAATAAAGGAAAGTTAATCGTTCCTCTAACTTGTAAATTGATTCTTAGACCAAATTTGGGAGAATTCTTATAAGGAAAGATTATGATCTGCAATTAATGGTGGGAAAAGCCCTAATTGGGAGAGATGATCATAAAAGTGGCCAAGGATTAAGATTTTGATATAATCGGAGTACTTTAGGCCATTATTATTGATTTATTGCAGTTCTTATTTATTTTAGACCAAGAACAAACCAAAACTTTGAAAAAAAAGGAAAGCATTAGTTCTTTGGAGTTTTCAAGGCTTGTTTTGAGGTAGGTGATGGTTTTTGATTCCCGTTTGTGTTATATGTGTTTGTTGACTACATTGATAATGTTACCTGCATGTATATGAATAGAAAATAGTGAGAGAATACACAAATAAAATGACTACCAATGATCAAATTGCATGCACTAAACCTATTACTTGACTGTGCAAGTTTGTAAATATTCATTATGGTTGTTATTATGATTATTGGATTGGGTGTCACATTCTGACATATTGGATCGGGTGTCACATTCTGATACATTAGATCGAGTGTCTTATTCTGACACATTATTAGATCGATTTTATACTTTGACATATTATTTGGATCGAGCATCATGTTCTAACACATAATTTGTTTAGGTGCACGACTCATGAGAGGATCAATATTGATTGATTTGTGGAGAATGATAACTATTGGAATTGGTATATTGAACATGAATTGAAAACTATTATCTTTTTCTGTACAAGTGTGGTGTGTTGTGTTGTAATTACTTGTTTATATTTCACTTATTAGAATAGTCGCATGATTCTACTAATACACTATTGTTATGCATATTGATACTACACTTGATGTTTTCTTTTAGTATAGGACATCTTCAAGTGACTATTAACATACCTCAACTAGAAGACCAGTAAATTACCGAATTCAAGGGTGAGCCAGCTCGTCTAGACCTACCATGGATTCATCATTTTTTCCTTAGTCAATTTGTTCTCAACTCAGACACTTTAAACAATTATTGTTATGATTCTAGGAGTTGCATCCCCTTATATTGGACACTTAGGTAAAATTTTGGTATGATGACTTTTAAATTTTACGGAAGTTGTTCTGCAATACTTAGTTTATTTCTGTCTGAGTTTATGAAAATTCAACTTGTCTTTTTCTAAAATTTGCTTTCATAATCTTTAATGCTTAAGTCTTGATGGATTGCTCAATTAGGTTATAATATTGGATCTCCCATAAAAAATTTGTACACTAACATTGTATATGGTTAATGTTATGTTGTCGTTTTTACTTCTTTATTGGGGGAAAAAACTGAAAAACTACTTGAACTTGTAAAAATAGTGAAATGTGTAAGGCAGTACTAACAACGTAAAACTAAGCACAGTAAGTTTTTGCACCACTAATAAGGTAAATAATAGTGATGTTCATTTATGATTTTAAGTGAATGAAAACTTTTGGAAAAAATGGAGCAGATATAAATGAAAATGGCAAGGAACACATTCAGGCAATTGTGATTGTTAAAGACTCTTAGTTTGAACTTTTCTTTCCATTTTGAATGCAAATCTAGAGCAGAAAACTGCCTTTCAGTCTATTTCATTCAAATGCCATAAACAAACAATAAATTTTAGGCTTAAATTTGGCCATTACTTTGGGTCGCTGAAGAAGCCATTGATAGATGGCATGATCTCTGGAGCCCTGTTACGAACGAACTTCCTAAGAGCATGTTCTGCATACTTTTCCCCTTCTGAAAAGTTCTCCAGCACTCCTGCTGCCCTGTTTTCCTTGGTCACCCTATGTTTTGCAGAACAAAAAAGAATAGGTGAACAGTAGAATTATATAGCAATTTTCTACTTTCTACAATTCCACTTCATTTCTTTGTGCCCTCTAGAGGAAAAAAACATTAATTGCAAGGGATCCAAAGAAAAAGAGCATTAGAAGTAGCAAGAAACTGTAACTCAGACAAGTTGAAAGTCCAATTCACCATTTCCTTCTCCTTTTACCGGTTGGTTTAAGGAGAAAAACATCTAATACAATAGTGAACAACCAAATATGTGAAATTCTTAACATATCAGTACTAGGAAGGAAAATTCCTCTCACACAACTATTTTTCTTTTCTTTCCATATCAATTTAAAAGGAAATGTCTAACATAGAAAGGTCTCAACCATCTTCATTACAAGCCTCAAAAGCTCATATAGACAGTGCACAAATTGTTTATATCCCTCATGACCTTTAAAATTCAGTGATGAGGTAATAAGCAAAAATAAAAGGAATAGCAATTGATATAAAAGAGCAAACTAAGTTGTAGAAATAACTCAAGGATCTCCAAATCCCTATCCTTCTAAGTCATGAGAATAACTGTTCACTTTTTTTGATAACCTATTAAACTGAAAAAGAAAAAAATCAGTGTCCCAAAAGTTCCTCCCAAGTATGGATGGCAAAGGGGCAGGGATAAACTACCTGCCTGTAAAAGCCCACTTGGTCTCCCTAAAATTGCTTGTAATACAGCACCACATCCCAGCCCCACATTTCCCCTGTCCCACAAGAATTCTACGTTTGCATTCCTTGTCCTTGTTGCATTTTCGTTCTTAGTTCCAGAATTGAAAATCCTCCTATTTATTCACACGCGCATAAGAATCTACTTATCAGAAATGGTGTAATATAATAAATTGCACACTCAACCAAATTCAGGAGCAATAAAACAGGTACTAAATAATGAGACACAATTTGCTGGCAGACACATCACACGTCCAACTTATGCATACCTTTCATTAAGATGTTAGGAAGTCCTAAGTGTAAAGAATAAACATTTTTCAGACAATAATTTGAAGAATCTGGCAATTGATAGTATAATGTATAAACCCAACAGCGAAAAAAGAGGAAGGGTTTACCTGACTTCAGGGTTGATACAGACATTGCGAACCAATTGAAATCCACAAATCCCAACAGCTACTCCTACGGCTGCAAATAGTGGATACACCTATAACACCATAAAAACTGCATCATCAGTACTCAGATCCAATCGCAGAAACAATAGAAAACCAAAAATCCCTTTTATATGTAGAAAACTAATAAATCCATACACCCGTTGCCTCTATACTAGATCTATGAACCAAACAGTAAAGTAGCAAATTTCCGGAGGAGGAAAAAGACAAAACTGACCTCGGGCCTCAGCCATCGGTTAACGGTGGAGGAAGCCATGGGAAGAAGAGCAGAATCGAAAAATGAAGAATGCACTCCAGTTCAGCTGGCGATGAGATTAATGTGATTGCCAATATTTATATTTTCTATGAAATGTTAATCTCACCTGCAATTTGCTTTACCGCCCATGTTTTAGTTTTGAATACTATTCCAACTGGCTCTGTTAGCCTCGTAAAACGTGATTTGTAGCAGTAGTATTTCCATCTAAAAATAATGTAAAAAAAAAATTTGTTAGATATTAATTGATTTAATTAAGAGCAAATGGAGCACTAATAAGTGGAGCACTAAGTTCGTGCATCACTAATGTTCCCACTTTTCATTCTATAAAAGGGAGCATTTTGCTCCCTTCAAATATTGTAACGGATTGAAAAGAAACAATACACTGATATAAGAATTTTCTTCCTCTTCTGCTTTTATTGTTCCGCCTATAGTTAATTTAAATTCAGTTTTATAACAAAATTAATTTAAATTCTTTTTATATTAATTTTATATCTAAATTATTGAAAATATAAATATACATTTAAATTATTATTCATTAATTTAAAAAATATGCAAATTAATACTACTAAATCAAATGTATGTGTATACATACACTTTCTGGCCTTGAAATTTTTGTTTACGTGTTTTCTCCTCCTTTTATATTTAGTAATAATATCTTTTTTTTTATTTTATTCTATTTTCTGTTTTTATAAGTTAATTTAAATTTTTAAACTTTTGTTCACGATAAAATTATTTTTCATGTGGCAATCCAATGATAATTTTTTTTTAAAATGGGTGTGTAATACATACACTACCACATATTACTTGAGTTATGTTACTCAAACTTATGAGTGATCATTTAAATATGTTTTTAACACTTTATTCTAAAAACTTATAGTATAAATTATAATAATTAACGAAAAAAATTTGATTAAATAAAATTTATTTGACTCTAAAATTTTCAAGTGGGTCATATGGATTGACATAATGGGAGTAGTTATTTTCTTTGTCGAAGTGAGCCCCAAACATTATTTATTATTTTAAATGCTAATTTTTATATTTGCAAATATTAATTTAATTATTGGTATTTTCAGAATTTTAAATGTATTCAATATTAAATTGTGAAGTTATGTTGAGATAGTTGTACTAAATAACATGTGTCGCGTACTTTTTTTAAAAAAAAACACTATACTTTATACCTCACATTAAAAAAAAACACTATACTTTTTCATGAGCATCAATTATAAAACTGAATAGTGACTTAAAATTGAGTTTCTTCACTGCAAAACCAAGACTATCAGCCTCTGGTAATATATCAAATCAATAAAAACCCATCCAGCTATTGGAGCACAAACATCTTCATATTGTTGGACTCAGAAAACCATTTTGTGTATTCCTGCCACGAATGAAACACATGTACTTCTATTCTCATTTGAGATACCAGTTAATCAAAACTCACTAGTCCAGTAATGCACATTTGTGCAGCGTAACCATTTAGGACATAAAAAGCACCACCTTCAAAAGGATCACCAATCCTAAGCCCAAGAGACCGTTGCTTAGGACAAAAATACATGTACCTCAATATAACTAAGCCAATTCATAAATGAATGACTGAAGTAACAGTTAGTATGCCAAGTGGGGAACAAATCTTATGTTTTAGCATATTTCAGGAATTCGACAATGTACTCTGTACAAGATTAGGGACTAAACCCCACTAAAATATCTAATATAAGCCTTTCACTATACCACTTTCACCTAGTTCACTTCACAGGGGCTGCTTGTACAGACTGCTACTGAGGAAATGCAATCTAGGCTCCTATGTGCTCCCATGGAAGCAGTACAATTCAATAAACACAACTCTACAATCAACAATTTAACATCATGACCAAAACCCACATTTACAAGAAGACGGCTTGAATAACATTGACAAGTATAATACAGTTAACGAGAAGATCCACAACTTGATCCTTGTTCTGAGGATGAAGTCAATTCAACAGAAGTCCCACCAAAGAGTGCTCAACCAGTTGGGTCAAGTAAGTCATCATTGTACCAAAGAAACCAAGAAAATCTGAAGTGCACAGAAACAAGAAGGGAATAAGAGTGAGCAAGTGTACTTTTTTTTTCTTTTGAGATCAATGAGTGGGACAAGTTCTTTGATATGGCAACAAATACTGATGTGAATTACAGTAAGTGCACCGCATATATACAGTGATTTGTCGTAGAATTTAGATAGATGGTGCATACCTGCCACATGTTTACAAGAAAATCATGCATCATTATAATGAGGACGTCAAAACACGGTGAAAGCGTTCTATTCTTGCTTGGCCATGACATGATAATTGGCCAGCCGAAATGCTTCTTCTCTTCCTTCCAAGACGGTAAAAGAAGTCCTCTGTGTCCAGTACATAGGAAATCTGCAAAGCTTTATCTCATCAGTGGAATGATTTAGCCTAAAATTGTTTTTATCTAAGCTGAAAACTTAAAAAGGCACTAACTTCCACCTAGTGGTGGCAAATGGAGGAATGGATTGAATTGGGGCTGATTGAAAATGGATTGGATTGAAATCCTGAACCCACTTTAATCTCCTAGAGCCAAAAATCTTTAAGCCTTTAACTTAGTTAATTGAGATCACTTTTTTATACATAGTATGAACCCAAAAATGTGTTTCACAACACCATTCTTGTCCGTTTCTTCAGGAAAAAAAATACAGACAATCAAAACAAAATGTTTGTACACACGCGCTGGGCTCACTTCCTTCACTTTTATTTCTATCGTTACTTCCAACCATTTATTTCCTTATTATACCCTTTTTCTCTAGACAAACTCAGCAATTACTCCACCACCAAAAGAAACCCAAAAACTCCATCTTTGCAGATTCTTCAACTCTCTGCAACAATTCACAAATTCAATCTTTTCTTTATTTATCTTTTATTATTCTAAAAATTTCCCTTCTCCACTATCTTACACAAAATTTGGATCTCAACCCAAAATTCTCATCCTTGTCACCTTACCAGAAAACACCATGAAGCCGTTTTAAATGCAGTAAAACAGAGCTCATTTTCTAGAACCTGCAATTGGGTAAAATTTTGACCAAATCCAGTTAGGATCTTTACTGTCTGGCTCTTTGGTGTTGAAGTGAGGGGGTCGTGGTTTGAGCTTGGATTTATCATTCAGTGACGAGATCCCATCACCGATGAGGCTTTCCAGTCTGTAGTTTCCATTCTTCAAGCAATTTTGCAATTCAAAGCTCAAAAGGTCCATCCCTTCTTTATTTCGTTCTATGTTTTAAATACTCCGATGCCTTGATCTGTCATTTAATTTGACTACATATTTGGATGCTTTATTTGTTAAAAAGTTGTATTAATTGTAGAATCTCCAATTAGAAACTGACACATGGACTATTTAATTCGATTTTAGCAAAATTTTAGATCTTTCCGTTCAATCCTTACCCACCTAGAAGAAGTGTGTTTACCTTCTTGGACGGGTCAGCATTTACACCTTGTTTGGATGGTTGTTATCCATTGTATTGTTAGTTTAAATCTAAGTTGTTCAGACACTTCATTTTTCGGTGTCGCACCCATGTCGACACGACGTGGGTGTGGGATCCGTACCCGACCTGGTCAACTAGTTTTTGGTACTTTGAACAAATTCGAGGGAGAAATTTTGGACAGATTCAATGATTTATGTAATCAAAACTAATACTAAGGTCAATTGAAGAAATGACAGACCTTGTATATAGAAATTTCTATTGTCACGGCCTTTCCTTTTATCTTCTTCCATGATTCTCCTCTTGATCAATATTTTTTCCCTCAAGCTCTCCTCATAATTTAGGTTTTACAACTCTATTTTTAGATATTTGAATTATTTTTAGCCGAATCCCCGCACCTGTATCCATACATGGATCCGTATCCCCGAATCTTAAAATTTTGATTACTATAGGATCTCACTTCTAGATCCGCACCCGTGTCGGCACTCACATCCGAGTCCGAGCAACTTAGGTGTAAATACCATGTTTGTTTTGATTGTTCCTAAAACTTTATTTTATTGTTTAAATTCATCGTTATGTAACGACGAAAAGTCTCATTTTGGGTAACAACTGATTTAGTGTGATCGCATCGTTACCTTAATAATATTTTCTTCTCATTTTTTTTTTTTATAGAGGTAAAGTTGTATTCTTCAGCAATGAGGGAATGCTGGCAACCAACAAAAAGATTTACATC
>JBCEWC010013723.1:0-14877 GCA_038996855.1 Solanum aculeatissimum
TTTAGGGGTTTAGGATACCTTAAGGGACCAAAAGGGGGCTTAGGGAAATGTTAAATCACAAAAATATCATTAATAAATCATAACTTTTCACTGAACACTACACCCAAACGACAGCTACAGTGCCGTCAAGTGGTCTCACGGACCGTTTACCATGCCGTCAATATGTACTTAGCCAATTCAACATGCGAACTCCCGGAGGACTTTCTGTTACACTTGACGAGCAACCAAATAGACCGTACAAGGTGAGACGTCCCATGAGAGGCACTGTCGGACCTCCCTTAACCCCAAAGTTTCCACCCTTGGCTTGGCCAAGCTACTTCCTCACTTCAAGAGGTAGTACACGGGTTGTTTGGTGTCAAACGGTCTGTTCAAGCTCCCGTTGACTTGAACTTGGCTTAGGGGTGGTTCCAAGCCACCCCAAGCTCAGTGTGACACCACAAGACACCATAGATAGACCGTGCAAAGTTTCACAATACGTGAAAATCTCCTTGGCCATTATTTTGAGCCTACCTCCACTGGCTTCCGAATTTCAGACAGTCTCACTGTTTGGGCCATATCTCCCTCATCCGATATCCAAATTGCGTCAAACTACTTGTGTTGCAAATCTAACTTGTAGAGCTTCAATTTGATATGTGGTAGCTCACATTGTACATCCCACATCAAAAGTTATGACTATTTGAAGTTAACTGTCATAACTATCCCTCTAGGCCACTAACTAGCCCAATTTGCATTCGGCCACTTAAACTCAACCCGTGGCAACCAAAACTCATACATGGATTTTATTAAATCATAGAATGCCAGCCATAAGAAGATTTTGAAAATTTTCGGGTTGTTACATCAACCCTTCGAGATTATGTCTGATGCAAGTGGGTTTGCACTTAGTGTAGTTTAGGGATAGTGCAGAGAGAAGATTCTACATCCCATTTGCTATGCCAGTAAGTCCCTGAACGCAACATAGAAATCCTAGACAGTCACTTAGCAGGAGTTACTTATAGTGGTCTTTGCATTCGAGAAATGTAAATCATATTCATTGGGGACCAAAGTTATTGTACATACTTACCACTGATAGGCTGACAAAATGCAACACTTTTGATGCTTAAAACTTGGAATTTTGTGTGTTCTCAAAGATATTTTTGTAGATTTGATATGTTTTTTGCAGGATTTCAGTATTGACATAGGTTTTGGGAAAAATATGCTGAAGCAGTAGTTTTTGGTGAACTATGGAACCCTTCACAGGTCATGGAATAGTTCACGAGCCATAGATGTGGTTTCATAAGATTTTCAAGTGAAGGGTGAATTTTTTTGAATGTGACTCTACGAGCATATAGATGAGTCATAAATAAATTGACAAGTCATAGAGTACAGTGATGCCCTGAAGATCAGAAAGTTGAGAAGTTCTGAAATTCCATTAGACAAAACCCTTTACGGGCCATAAAATGTTACACAGTTCACAGAAAGGTTTTGTAGAAGATATCTCCAGATCTAAGTTGAAGACCACAAAACCCTAACACACGAGCCATGGATTAGAGTACGAGTCGTGAACCTTCCCATGGAGTATGTCGACAGAGTTTTCCTATTTCATTTTGGTTTTGTATTTGACATTATAAAAAGGTTTTTAGGTTATGTTTCATTAAGTTTTCATAGCGTTCGTACCAATTCATAGTTTTTAGTAGTTTTATAGATAGAAAAACAACTTTGGGAGTTCTTGATTCATATTTTGATTTCTATTTGAAGAGTTGGGTTTCTTGTTCATCAATTCTATTGTGTAAGTACTAAATTATGTTATTGTACTTCATAATTCTTGCATCTACACTTATCATGAGTTGTTAAATTCACAACAAGGGTTGTGGAAACCATGAAGAACTCACGAGGTAAAATCTAATATATTGTAATTCTTAGAAGGTGTGTAAGGATGTTTTAGTTATTCCTATTCACTATAACTATTATTTAACGAAAGGCCTACATTAGAACCCGCCTAGTGTTACTTGCTAGACCAAGGAGGTAATGAATAGGAAAAGAGGATAGTGAATAGGATTTGATTGAGTTGTTCTTATCTAATCAACCAAATTGGATCAAGGGGAGGTTGTACTGGGATAAAAAGGTAAGACTTAGTAATGTCACATTATGGGGACGAATCAATTTTTGTGATGAAATTTACCTATACACTTGATCAAAGGATTAGATAAACTTAACTTATTGCGCCACATCTACACACTGGAAAAGATTGCCATTATCCAATAATACCGTGATAGGGAATCTTGGGGAACACATCACCCTAGTTAGCTCTTCTATTTGCTACACATCACTTGCATTAGTTTAGTTTTCTTTGTTAGTTTTAATTGGGAAACCCCTTTATTTTCTTGCGAGATAAGTAGTTTAATCACCCCACTTTACAACTAAACTATTTTGGAGTCTACCATATTCCCTGAGGGATTGACCTGAACCTTGGTTAGGTGATTTACTAGACAACAACAGTTTTACCTGAAAATAAAGGTGTGGCTTGAGCGACAACAAGTATTTTGGTGTCGTTGCTGGTGAATACGTCCAGACTTATTTAGTTCAAATAATATGGGGATTAATCCTTATATCCCCAATTTTACGTTTCTTGTTGTTTTTGTTTTATTTTAGCATATAGGTATAGTGTATGCACAACAATAGGAGCCGAGAAATTTCTTGACTTCAATTGACCTAGAGATCTAAAAACATTAAGGAGGAAAGTCCAGGATAATCCAAACAATGTTGTTGGTGATGTGTTGAATGCAACACTCAATTCAAACGATGACAACCCCACTGATGTGCTACAAAAATACAGCACTTTTAATGCTTAAAACTTGGGATTTTATGCGTTCTCAAAGAAATGTTAGTAGATTTGATGTTTGTTTTGTTTGTTTTTGTAGGATTTCAGTGTTGGCATGGTTTTGAGCTTGAAGTACAGATTCTGCAAGAAATTGGCCGTTTATGAGACCCTCTACGGGTAATTCCGCTAGTCGTAGAGGGTGTTTCATTTTTTGTTTTAGTGAGGGGTTGAAAAGTGAGGCCCACTTTATGAGATGTGAATATGAGTCATAGACTAGAAAATGATTCATAGAGTATGGTCAAGAACTAAAAAAGAAAAAAGTGAAGAGTTGTTGAAAGTGGCACATACGAAACCCTTCATGGGTCATGGAATCCTAAATGACTTGTGAAGGAGGTTTCACGAAGGATGCTAGTAGCTGCAGCCACATTCCACCAGACCCCGACTCATGAGCAGTGAACTATCTTACATGTCGTAAAAGGTGCTCATGACAGGTGCCGACACAGTTATCCTATTTCATTTCAGCTTTGTATTTTAAGTACTATAAATATATTTTTAGGTTTTTATCAAATATAAAACGTCTTGGGATATTAGATACAGTACATTTAGAGAGATAAAATCAAGATTGAGAGTTTGTGAACAATAATTTATGATTCTATTAATTCAAGTTTGCAATTTCGTTGAGATTTTGGGATTTTGTTCATCAGTTCTTGTAGCGTAAGTTATTTAATTATGTATTCTTCTTACATGATTCCTGATCATACCTCAAGTAAGAGTGGCTAAATCCACAACTAGGGTTGTGGGAACCATGACGAACTAACATAGGTAAGATTGGATTACTTGCAATTTCTTGGATGGTGTTAGGATGTATTAATTAACTTCTTCACTTTAATTGACTTTTAAGGGAAAGCCTATGTTAGAACTCACCTAGTATCACCTACCCGATCTAGGAGGTGACGAATAGGAAAAGAATTAAATAACAGAGGTTGATCAATTTCTCTAAACTAATCAGACTATTAGAGGTAGTAGTTTTGGTTTGGGATAAAAAGTAAGGGTTAGTAATGCCACATCACATAGACCAATCCAGTAATGTGATGAAATTCACCTAGATGCCCTATCAAGGATTTAGGAGAACTTAACTTACTGTCCTTCACCTACACATCAAAAAAGAGTCGCAAGTATCCAAGAACTCTTAGATAGGGAATTATGGGGAACATGTCGCCCCAGTTCCTTTCTGTTCTGATTACAAACACTTGTTATTGTAGTTTAGAATTTATTTTATTTGCAAATCCCCCCTTTGTTATGTTTCTTTTTCATTTTTTCTTTTTATGGGATATATTAGAGTATATCAATTTAGTTTTAAAAAGTGTGTTAATTCAGAGTCTACCATATTTCTCGTGGGAATGATCCTAACCCATGTTAGGGTAAATACTTGAGTACGACCGCTTCGAAACCTCCAAGTAGGGGTGTGTGAAAAGAGTAATCGCAGAGTTGAGTGCATTTAGTAGCGTCGTTGCTGGGGAATATGGCTAGACTTGATTAGCGCACTATAATTTGATAGATTTCTCTATATTTCCCTAATTTACATTGTTTTGTTATTTTTGTGTTGATTTAGGGTGTAGGTGAATAGTGAATGTCAACTATGATAAGTCAACTTTGAAGTCTGAATCATCTTGGGAAGGCCTTTCTTGGCCACTGGGCGAGCCCTAGTGGACATGGAATCTGGTCTCCTCAAGTTTAGATTGAATGATGAAAAAGTCACCTTCAACGTCTGCAGATTGATGAAGAGGCCAGATGAGCTTAAGATGGGCGTCTGGGCTATTGATGAAGTTTGAGTAATCGGAGAGCCTTCATTGTGTCGCGATGTTAAATCAAGAGCTTCTTGGGAGGAAACCAAAGATATATTTTTGTAATAATCATAGTTTAGTTTTAGTTTTTAGCCTTAGAATTTAGATTAGGATAGCCTTTTGTATTTTTAGATTGTAAATTTTAGACAATGGACTGGAGTTGTATAGAGTAATAATGTATTTTTGTAGGTTTTATACGTACCAGACTAAGTCAACCATTTTTGGCTGAAAAGGAATAGAAATAGGAGTTTATGACATGCTCTACGGGTCGTGCTACATTTAACGACCTATAGAGCATCTCGTAAAGGCCTCCAGTGAGCAAAGGTATGATGCACTCCAGTGCACAACCAAGTCCACAATTTGTATGTAGAGCTATGGGTCGTGTATTGGGTTGGTAGACCCCAGGTAAGTCCATGAAATTTGCCTTAGTGACAAAATGGTTTACGAGACTCATTATGGGTCGTATTGCAAGATATATCTCGTATCACAACTCATAGACAAAAGGTGGTGATGAAAAGGTTTCTAGCTTTCACAAAACCATAATTCATGGGTCGTAGAGCATTCACGACCCATAATCGGGCTTTTGTGAAGCCATATCCCTAACATTCTAACCCGACCCAGTATAGTTTAAATAAGGGTAAAACTTATTTTGACCCTTATTTGCAATTAATCAGTGATCGATAACCCTAAGAATGATGACCTCGTCAACTTCTGACCACTAATCCATCAACCCGCGTCACTTTTCCGGCCAAACTTTGACGAACCCACATCTCCTAGGATTCTAAACCCCCATTACTTCCCCGTCACTCTCCTCCCAATCTCTTTTCAAATTGGTAAGTATATGGTCTCTAAATTTTTCCTTATTAAATTATGATTTTTTGTGAGTTTGAATGGGGTTGGGGATGGATTATCATAGTCGAGAACATATTTCCTATGCCTTAAAAATTTAGTCATAAATTGTGATTATTTGATTAAGGTAGCATTAAATGCAAAAAAGGGTGGGTATGTTAAATTGAATTATGGTGTAACTACTCGGTCATCATAGTTTATTAAAAATGCATTCACATAGTCAAGTACTTAGCACACATGTTGACAAATGGTCAGAATAATTAAAATATATAATAAATCATTTTTAAGGGGGTAATACATGATTAGGGTTGGTAACTTGGTGTAAATTTGTATGTGCGTGCATAAATCCTTGTGTATACATGTTATTTGATTGGTATAATTGGTCAGGGAACCTCGTAGATGAGGTTTCAAAAGAATTTTTGAACATTGTCCATGTCTACGAGGGTCTTCCATGACTCGTTGATCAATCCATGAGCCATGGTTGCCCCTTATGGAAAGCTTCAATGTTGATTTATCTTGAGGACTTATCATACTTACCTTCTATGACTCGTGGACCGATCCACGACTCGTAGATAGGTCTCTTATTGGTTGCCAATGTTGAACTTAAGTTAGGACTTACATCCACAACTCTATCTATGACTTGTGGAACATTCTATGAGTTATGAGTGGGTCTCGTGGATGAAAGTATAGTGGTCAAAATAGTTACTGAACACTATCTCATGAAACTCTTTATAAGCCTTGAAACACTCTATGACTTGTAAGGAGGGTTTCATAAACCCAAATTTACACAGTCCAGCTCCTAAAAGTTTTTTCTTGTGTTTTTGGTTTACAGTTCATGGACCTAATTCGTTTCGTGATTGTGTGTCTTGCAGGTATATGGACCCTAAATTAAAGAAAGAAGAGATTTGAGCGATGAAGGCCTGCTGGTGAGACGAGGCCATAGATTTTGAGAATGCCACCGAGGCTAGTGGCTCCGTAGATGAGCTTGGCAACCAACCAGACTCTAATGTAAAGCCATGACAGACTCGAGCATATTTGAGGCATGCTATACAATAGGCTATTGTGGTTTTCCCTCCTCAGTCAAATTAGAGAGGTGATTAGGCCAGCAGTATCATTCATATAACCTCCTCCGAGAGAGGTTACAGATATAGTTTTGAGGGGTGTTCACAATCCTCCTTATCCTCCACCCCTCGTACACTTGAGTCATCACAAGACGCAGAGCATATTAGGTCATGTGTCGAAGGCAAGCAGACCATCTTCATAGTGGATATGTAGAGAATCGAGCGTGGTTAACCTATTTATTCTATACTGGAGGAGTCTCGCGTCATCACCAGAGGAGTCGGTAGTGTCCCGGGGCTATATAACACCATCATAAAACACAGACTCTAGTGGTTGACACAACCAACTAGGAGGTACTCCTCGATATTGGTGAGGGAGTTCTTTGCCTTCTACGCCGCCATGATTCACAATACTCTTCCCAACGAGAAGACGCCCTTCAGCCAACCTAGTCTAGAGAAGGTCAGAGTACAGGGACTGGTGGTCGACATCTAAGAAGAGACAATCTGGCCGATGCTATTCAGATCCAAGTTCGCGGCCCCCGTTCTCCAGTAGAATTCAACCACAGGGTTGGGCAGGCACATGACTTGGTAATCATTAGTGACCCGGAGCATCGAGCCCATTTGATGAGATAGGTGGCTACCCACATTTCTACTATAGGGCATGACCCTACTTGGGTAGCTACATCTTCGGAGCCTATTGTCAAGGCTTCGCTTAGTTTCCCCGCTACAGTTATATAGGTGGTGGTTCACTCGAGGATCTGATTTACATTTGTAGATAATACTTTGATGCCGAAGAGAAGGATTTTTATGGCTAATATCTTGGATAGCTATGCTATCAACTGAGCCACATTGATCATAGAGCAGATACATGAGGTGTCCCTAAAGAGGTCCACGAAGATCCCCTTCCCATGCTAGATGTATCATCTATGTCTGATGGCTAGGGTTCGTATTTTGCAGAACATAGACATACTACTGGAGGTGCAACACACACTAGATGTCAGCGTGAGCAAGGCTGAAGAGAATCCAGTTGCTCTGCTTAGGGCACTAAGGCCACAAATTGTACTCTAAGACATGCCTGCCTCTGTTCCTACAATTGAGCCCTCTAGGTCTACTACTGCACAACCTACACAAGGGCCCCCACAGACTGATACTACTGAGAGGAGGGGGCCTATTATTCTTACTTTTGTTGTCCCAGAGTCTGTATTCATAACTTTATCACCTGCCGACATTGCATTTGTGTCGGCAGTATCTTTTCATGTACTGCCACAAAGACTATGCTGAGACACAGTTGGCTCAGCTATATAGTAGTTGAGGCCCTGCGTCTTCCAGGTTGTTATAGAGGTGGAGAGTCGCATGAAAGCATTCACCACTACCTCTATCTGAAAGGGATTTGCACCGATAGATGCTCGCATCGACGCATTTGAGGAGCGTATCTAGATGAGCCCCTGTACAGCGACTCCCATTGATTTGTCGGCTACGCAGATGGAGGTTCAGAAACTTAGGTCCAATATTTCTTCAGCATTGATTACTCCATTAGGCTTGACATCTACCATGCCAGCTACAACATTAATTGTACATCTGTTCGCTCCAGAGGAGCACATACAGGCTTTTTTGAAGAAGAGGCCTCACACAGATGATGCAGATGAGAATTGCCTTGGTAGTAAGTGGACAGAGGAGGAGGACCTGTGGATTTCCCTAGCCACATCCCTAGAGGAGGAGGAGGCCAGACAGGAGCGTGCACGCTAATTGCTTAGAGGCGAGGGTTCCTCCTAATTTGCTCCTATTGCTGAGGAGTCCACTCGGCCTGTGGAGGGTGGACAGAGCGAGATTGAGAGAGGAGTTTAGGCGACACACTATGTTTCTTTAGACCCTAGTTCCTTATATTTTACTCACGTGCATTAAGGACAATGCACAATTTTTTGATGGGGTATGGGTGATTATAAGACCTCAGTAAAATCTGAGTAACTTTGGCCTATGAGTACCCTAACTTTTAATTCCAAAAGGTTTTCTTTCCTGTGTTCTTTCCCTGCGGATTTTATGTTATGTTGAACCAACATGTTTAGGATATTTTAGATAACATGTGTAGTGCATAGTATTGATATCCATTGCATAGTAAATTTTGTGTAAAAATGATACCCACCAAATTTTTATTTTTCTAGTTTGATAGTAACCATGCATGATTAGGTTATCTAATAGTATTTGTTCTGATAAGTGTGTGACTATGATAATAACATGA
Source organism: Solanum aculeatissimum (assembly GCA_038996855.1). NCBI lineage: Eukaryota > Viridiplantae > Streptophyta > Magnoliopsida > Solanales > Solanaceae > Solanum > Solanum aculeatissimum. Next base: position 8,785 of record JBCEWC010013723.1, read on the forward strand.
TCTGGTAGTTGCGTTAACATGTAAAGCAGTGCCATGAGTGAGTGAGCGTAATTGCATGATTCTCTACTGTGCTTTAATTTAAAATATTCCCTGTTACTCAGGTTTAGACTTTTGGATAGTTTATTAGGAAAGGATCTTCGGCCATTGTTCTAATTTATCCCACTTAGCTTAAATATAACCAACCAAAGATGTTAATTATCCCTTGATCCTTATTATTGAGCTTAACATTGACCCTATTCTTTGTAAACACCTTATAAGCCTAGCCCTTAATAAATGATAATTCCCAAATTCGGCCCTAGTCTTTCCTTGATAATTATGCACCTCAACTTAGGATAAAGGCCTAAGTTGAGGGTGGCCACTTTTTGGGATGATAGATATTGTGCACCTCACCTTAGGCCAAAACTCTAAGTTGAGGGTGGTTGGTACAAGGAAAAGTCATAGAAAAAGGGAAAATTCTTAGTGATACAGAGAAAGGAAGAAAAAGAATAAAAAAAGTGCAAGTAAAATGATAAATTTGCCAAAGTGGTGAATAATGTAGTATCAAGGAGGGCCGCAGTCACTATGTATCCATATAATCACTCCAAATCCCCATGAGCCTACATTACAAGCTTAAAAAGTCCCAACGTGGATCCTAGTCCAACTAGTCGAAAGTTCATAAACCGAGAGTATAGGGGCAAGCATATGGTATTAGGCATAATAATTGAATATAATTTGTGAGAGTGAATGTCTTGATGTAGTCCCTATGAACTTGAACTGAAAATATCACCCAGAGTGTATGAGGGGACTTCTTTCTATGAGGGAACTTGCATTACATTTTCATATTTAACTAATTTAGTGATATGTTGCTTATTTTTGGTTGCATAGCTTTTCATAGTTGCACTATTGGAATTTTATAGTCTGCACTGGTTTATTGGATAACTAATTGATTGGTGTTTTGAGGAGATTTGGGGTATTTGTTTGAGATTTTGATGTATTCTGTGCCATTGGGTTGACGTTTGTGTCTCTGCGCTGCTTAAGTAGATTGAGTCTGTCGCTTGAGGACAAGCAATAATTTTAAGTTAAAGGTGTTGATGTAATGCCAAAATACAACACTTTTAATGCTTAAAACTTGAGATTTTGTGTGTTCTCAAAGCGATGTTAGTAGATTTGATGTTTGTTTTGTTTGTTTTTGCAAGATTTTAGTGTTGGCTTGGTTTTGAGCTTGAAGTACAAATTTTGTAGGAAATTAGAAGTTTACAAGTCCCTATATGGGTCATGGGTCATTCCACGAGTCGTAGAGGAGATTTTATTTGTTTTTCAAATGAAGGGTTGAAAAGTGAGTATTACTCTACGAGATCTGAGCATGAGTCATAGACCTGCATACGAATCATAAAGTGTGGTCATGCATTGAAGAAGTAGAAAGTGAAGAGTTGTTGAAAGTGGTTCAGATGAAAATCTTCATAGTTATGGAATTCTACATGACTCGTGAAGGAGGTTTCGTGAAGGATGCCAGTAGCTACAATCACATTCCACGAGACCCCGACTCACGAGCTGTGAACTATCTTATAAGCCATAAAAGGTGCTTATGAATGGTGCTGACACAATTATCGTATTTCATTTCAACTTTGTATTTTATGTACTATAAATAGGTTTTTATCAGATATAGAATGGCTTAGGATATTAGATACAATAATTTTAGAGAGAGAAAATTAAGATTGATAGTTTGTGAATAATATTTTGTGACTCTATTAATTCAAGTTTGCGATTTCATTGAGTTTTTGGGATTTTGTTCATCAATTCTTGTTGCGTAAGTTATTTAATTATGCATTATTCTTGCATGATTCCTAATCATACCTCAAGTTTGTGTGACTAAATCCACAACTAGGGTTGTGGGAACCATGATGAACTAACTAAGATAAAATTGGATTATTTGCAATTTCTTGGATGGTGTTAGGATGTATTAATTAACTTCTTCACTTTAATTGATTTTTAATGAAAAGACTACGTTAGAACTCGCCTAGTACCACCTGCCCAATCAAGGAGGTAATGAATAGGAAAATAATTAATTAACAGAGGTTGATCAATTTCTCTCAACTAATCAAGCTACTAGGGCTAGTAGATTTGGTTTGAGATAAAAAGTAAGGGTTAGTAAGTCCACATCACAAAGACCGATCCAGTTATGTGATGAAATTCGCCTAGATGCCCGATCAAGGATTTAGGAAAACTTAACTTACTATCCTGCACCTACATATCATAAAAGAGTTGCAAGTATCTAGGAACTCTTAGATAGGGAATCATGGGGAACACGTCATCATAGTTCGTTTCTTTTCTAATTTCAAACACTTTTTACTATAGTTTAGAATTTATTTTAATTGCAATTACCTCCTTTGTTATGTTTCTTTTTCAATTTTTTATTTCTGGGAGATATTTGAGTATACAACTTAATTTACATAAGTGTGCTAATCCGAAGTCTTTCATATTCCTTGTGGGAACGATCCTAACCCCTGTTAGGTTAAATACTTGAGTACGACTACTTCAAAACCTCCAAGTAGGGGTGTGTGCTAAGTGTAAGCGTGGAGTCGAGAGCACCCACCTCTGGTAAATCCACAAGTATAGGGTCTGCAAATCGCAATAAATCAATGGAACCATATGGGCTTGACCCTATGGCAATGGATGTCATGGGAGATATTTTGTTACCTCTACTACTGGTTGACAATAAGTTCTTCGTGTCAAGTGGGTTGTTACAGATGATGCAGAACTGCGGGTTGTTTGCAGGCCAACCATCAGAGGATCCACATAACCATTTATAAAACATTGAGTTTGTCTGTAAGAGTATGATGGAAAACCAAAACCTATCCATGGATTCCGTTGGGCTCCGTGTTTTCCCACTCACTCTTACTGGAAATGCAACGTTATGGTTATCTGAGCTCCCACAAAGTTCTATCACTAATTGGGCAGAATTGTAGAAGGCCTTTTTAGAATGGTTCATCCCAATCTTGAAAAAGCTGAAGTTGAAGTCAGAGATTAACATCGATAAAATACATGGTAATTCTGTAAGTGTCACGTGGGAGAGGTTCACTAAGTGTTTGGGACTTCTCCCTAACCCCAAGATTGTTGATGAAGCCCTGGTGGAGATCTTCTATAAAGTCCTTGATGAAAATGGCCAAGTAGTTGATGATACTATTATAGGAGTCTTATTTATAGATCGTCCATTTTAGGAGGTTATCGAGAGACATGAAAGAGTGTTTAATACAAACCATTCATGGGGAACAAGGGATACGTCTACCACAAGGAGCTCATTCTCAATCAGTAGTAGTCCAGCGCAGACACAGGCAAGTGAGAAAGTGATGCAAGAACTTACGTGGATCAATACTAATATGGTGCTATTGATGAAGCTAAATCTGGAAGGGATAAATGAAGTAACTCATCATCCCCTACGACTACCCATGTATGAGTACCCATATTATGAGGAGGACACTTATTTTGTAGTTGATTAGATGGTGGGTTTTCGTACCAATATTGTCACGACCCGAATAGGGGGCCTAGATGTGACATGGCGAAAGAGGACCCAAAGACCCTCGATCAATACATCATAGCATCATTACACTCATCATCATTTCGGAAACGCGGTAGCTTAACATGTAGCACATAAGTTCTAGGGTTTTGGGGACTTGGTACTCAAGCTATGGGGTCAATACGGGAAAGGGTAGACATGCTTGCACATAGCACATAGTCATACATCATACATAACATTTAAGTCATTTCATAACATTAGAGTATAATCATGAGACAAGTCAAATGACATTACATATAAGCAAAGATTCAACATACATATCCAAACGTACAAGAGTAAAGATTTGTCCAAACATGCCTCTACATAGAAGAGCAGGGCCTCGACAAGCTTGAGTCTCACCCTAAAGTCAAAGAAAGTAAATACATGAAAGTAAAGAGGTAGATAGACGGTGGATATTTCCTTTGAAAAATAGGGCTCACCACTAGCAAGTCATCAATCAAGGTATCAAACGTCGTATGGGAGAATGTAGTAGTCACCCTCGTCCCCTACATGATTAGAACATGTAGAAAATAATATAGGTTAGCACAATAAAGCACTAAGTATGCGGGCATGCAATGCATATGACAAGTATAGTGTTACCAACAACATGTCAAGGGGATAAGTAATACGAAGGGAATGCACGTAGCCAAAGAGTAATATAAAAATATGCCATGCCATGATGCATAAGATGCAATCGTATGATCATATATATAGCGGGGATGTACCTCAACCGACAAAAACAAAAAGATCCGGATGAGACACTACCCGAACCCGGTACTACTTGCCAAATAGTACCCTAACACCCTTAAACAAGGGGAAACAAAATAGAGTTCCCTATATAGGGAATTAACCCATGGTGGACAATGGTTTGACGAAAAGGAGTATTGACCCTGTGGAGATAGTCCACCCTAACTCTAATCCTTTGGTGCTAAGTTCATCCCACGAGAATACGTATAGGAACATGCAACGTTTAAATCCGGAAACTTATACTTACTTTCAAAACATCCATACTTAGTCAAAATGGAACCATAGTTCAAATCATGTTCATGCTTGAGTCAAACCTTATCAAAACCTTGCAAAACTTGTCATGATCTTATCTTGTAAATACAATAAGAGTATCCCATATAATAGCTTATCATATCAAGCCTTGTAACTTATCAAAATGGTGCAAGCACCCAAAATGCTCATATAGCCAAAACAGAGAGACTATATGATCATAAGCCTTTACTTAACTTATCATATCATAACAAAAGTTTAATCATAACCATAACCATGCATATGCCATGAATAAAGTTCAAGATCAAGGGTAATGGAATTCAAACTTGATTTAACAATTTGGAAGACCATTTATCATAAAACATGTAGAAATCCATGAATAAGTCATAATGCAAGTTACCCATGCTTAATTGAATCATGAAATTTAACATGCAAGTAGAAAAATAAGGGTTTCAATAATCATCCATGAATTCAAGTGTAAAATCATATTTAAATTACCTAATAACTACAACACTCAAGTTCCAACACTAATCTACAACAATATTGGAAGAACCCATAACTTAATTGAAAACATAAAATCAAATTTAAAGGGGTTAGGGTTCTTAGGATCTTTCAAGGATAAAAGAGGATCCTTGAATCAAGTCCCGCATACCTTAATTCCACCAACTAATCAACAAGATCAAACTTAATCAACTCTTCTTCCCCAAATTCTACAAGCTTGCTTAAATGGAGGCCAAGAGAGTCTTAGGATTTTACGAGAGAGTATAAGAGAGTTTGAATGGATGAATGAGGGTTTGGGGAATGTTTTAGGGGTTTAGGAGACCTTAGGGTACCAAAAAGTGGCTTAGGGAAATGTTAAATCATGAAAATACCATTAATAAAATACAATTTTCTGAGACTAAGCAATGTCAAACGGCAGCTACAGTGCCTTCTAACAGTGCACGGCCCGTCAACCCCTCCATCAAACAATACTTAGACAAATATTTCAGCGTGAACTCTCGGAGGACTTTTTGTAACACTTCACGAACCACTTGACGGACCATCTAAGGTGTGACTGCAAATGTGGGGGTCCCGTCAGCCCATACATAGCCTCCTAAAACCATCCTTGTCTTGGCCAAGCTACTGCCCCACTTCAAGGGGTAGTACACGGACCGTCTAGGTCCAAACAGACCGTCCAAGGTCTCGTTGACTTACACTTGTCTTAGGGGTGGTTACAGGCCACCCCTAGCTCACTAGACCACTTTACAACACCCCAGATGAGCCTTGCAAATTTTCACGGCTCGTGGCCCTGTCCTTGACAACCTTCTGAGCCTATCTCCAATGGCTTCCGAATTTCAGACAGTCTCACAGTGTGGGTCATATCTCCTTTATTCGAACTCCAAATTGAGTGAAACCAGTTTTGTTGTAAATCTAACTCAAAGAGATTTAATTTGATATGTAGTATCCTACATGTTTCCTCTCACATCAAAAGTTATGACTGTTTGAAGCACACTGCCGAAACTGTCTCTCTAGGCCACTAACTAGCCCAATTTGCATTCGGCCACTTAAACTCAACCCGTGGCTAC
>JBCEWC010013724.1:0-14876 GCA_038996855.1 Solanum aculeatissimum
GAGGATAACATTGATGACATGTTAGAAAATTATCTCGGACTTACTTCTAACGAACAAAATGATTTTGATGAATATCTCAACCAGGCTACAGAAAGCATAAAGGATGCAGAGGGAAAGCCGCAACTTTTGAATTGGTGGAAGAATCATGGTAAATCTTTTCTAAAACTTCAATGGGTGGTTCATGATGTGTTGGCTATGCAAGCATCGTCGGTGGCTTCAGAAGGCGCTTTCAGTGCGGCAAAATTTCAACTAGGAGACCATAGGCATTCACTAGCAGCGGATAGTTTGGAAATTTCAGTTTTATTCAGAGACTAGATAAATGCAGAACGGAGAAATTTAGGGCGTCCAACTTTGCCATCTCAATTTGAAGCCGATATAGATAATATTTTATCGGAATCAAGTAAAGACGACATGGATTTTATGGAGGAACAAGCTCAAGAACTAATTCCCGAAAATGTAACAATAGAAATGTTACAAATACTTAGACAAGAGTTTGAATGTGGTATAAGATATTAGTATATTAAGATTTAAGTGTTAAGACCTAATTGAAACAGAACCCTTCCTAGAAGGTGGTTGTGTAAATTAGGTTCTTTTGAATCTTTTCTAATATTTGTATTTTGTACAACATTAAGTTACTAAGTATCAACATAATAAAATTATAGGCTATTCGAGTTATTTATTTTTAAATTATTATCTTGATTTACTTTTACTTTAACCCTACAAGTTTTTTTAATATATATTTTCCTACTCAAATCTTTGTTAACTTTAAAATATAAAATGAAACATTCAAAATTTAAACTTCAAAAATCAAACTTCAAACATTAAAAAAAAATTAAAGTTTGATAAAATTATCAGTATATAAGTTTTTTACTTTTTTTAAACTTTAAAAGAGTTTAAATTTTTTAAGTTTTGAAATTTAAAACTTTGAGTTTTAAACTTTAAATTTAAACTCTTTAAAGTTTAAAAAAAGTAAAAAACTTATATAGTGATAATTTTATCAAACTTTTAAAAAATATTTAAAGTTTGAAGTTTGATTTTTGAAAATTTAAAAATTTAAATTTATAAAATTTAAGAATTGAGAAGAATAAATTGAACTTTTAAAAATACAACTTTAAATTCAAACTTTAACCAATTATTTAATTATTTTTTTAAAAAAGACGAGTGTCCGATCCGGCTCCGGATTATACCGGACTGGGACGGTAAGGGGTCAAATTACCGGTACTCTCGGTCCCGGTTCCAGCAGTGGCTGAGTACCGCAAAGGCCGGTACCGGTCCGGTTCCCGTAAATATCGGTCCGGCGGTACCGGTCCCGATACCATCGCCTGTCTTACTGGCATGTAGTCCAATTCCAAGTAGTAGCTTGTTTGGTCTCTCTTGTTGTCGGTTGAGGTCACATCCCCATTATGAATATGTAGCTTTGCATTCATGCATCATGGAATTCATGGCATATTGATACAACATTCTTCCTTGCTTATATACTCCTTCTATATATATACACGTGCCCTTGTCATCTAGTTTATGTGATAAGTTCATGTTCATGTGTGTGGCATGCCTGCATACTTAGTGCATTCTATGTGCTAACCCATACTCTTTGTCTGCATGATCTAACCATGTAGGGACTGGAGACGACACTCATCCACCTTTAGACGCTTAATAGAGATTTCGGATTTGTTGCTAGTGGTGAGCCCTATACTTCAAGGGCAAAATCCACCTTCCTCTACCTTATGTTTTATTATGTCTTACTTTATATTATGACTTGAGGGTGAGCTCAAAATATATCGTGGCCTCATCTTATTCTATGTAGAGGCATTGTTGGATATATCAAACTCTATTGTATAATGTATTATGTGCCTATATGAGATGCTTTGACTATTTATGCTTTGTTATGATCACGCTTATGCTATTATGGTTGGTTGGTTGAGAATGTGCCTGTGTGGAAAGTTTCAAGCCTCTCCTTGTCCCCATATCTTGAGTCCTACTTATCCGCCCCTTAGAATGTAATTATTATGTGCTATGTGATTCACGATCATTCCAATCTCGATGACATCCCCATAACTTTAGTCCAAAGTCTCGGAATCCCTTAGAATTATGTATTATCGATATTATTACGCGCTTCCGAACCAATGATGTGTGCGATGATACTTGAATGGTTTGATTGAGTACTCTCAGGTTCTCTTTCTCCATGTCACATCTAGGCCCTACCTTCGGGTCATGACAGTTGTGTAGGAGGTCATTTGAGAGAATGCTCTTGCGATGTTTTGGAAAGGAATAAGCGGACCAAGCTTTGCAAGAGATGCATTCATGAGTAGGTGGATCACACCAGTCTGGACACAAGCTCCACTTTCACATTAAAAGAATGGGGTATTATTGGCCAACCATGGTAAAAGATTGCCTAGACCATGCTCAAAGGTGCAAGGCAGGTCAATTCCATGCTAATTTCATACATCAACCGTCTAAAGTTTTGCACCCAACTATTGCATCTTGGTCATTCGATTATTGGGGATTAGATGTTGTTGGACCACTATCAAAATCTTCTAGTGGCCATTTATACATCTTGGCTACGACAGATTACTTCTCAAAATGGGCCAAAGTTGTAGCTCTTAAAGAAGTCAAGAAGGAGAATATTGTAAACTTCATTCAAGTAAACATTGTCTATTGATTTGACACTCTACGATACATAATAGCAGACAATGGCAAGATATTTGATAACAGGTTTATGAATAAGATCTTTGATCTTTTTGGCTTCAAGCAGCGAAATATTCTATGCACAATGTTGTTGCTAACGGTCTAGCTAAGGCATTCAATAAGACTCTATGCAATCAATTGAAGAAAGTTGTCTCTAAGTCCAAGATATATTGGCACAAAAGAATGGAAGAAGCTTTATGGGCATATAGAACGACATACCATACACCAACTCATGCAACCCCATATTCACTTGCTTTTGGATTTGAAGCTGTCTTGCCACTCCAACGTCAAATACCTTTTTGAGATTGGCTATCCAAGAAGGGATCATTAAAGAAGAAAATGTTCGACTATGTCTTGCTGAATTAAAATCACTTGATGAAAAGATATTAGAAGCCCAACAAAACCTTGAATGTTATCAGGCTCGTTTGTCTCGTGCTTTCAACAAAAAGGTTTGTTTGAGATGTTTTCACGTTGGAGATCAAGTCCTTGAAGTAATAAGGCTCATTATCACTTCACATAAGTTAGGGAAAAATTCACCTCGAAGTGGGATGGACCATATGTGGTACGAGAAGTATACTCAAGTGGTGCTTACAAGCTTGTCGATGCAGATGGCATAAGGATCGGTCCTATAAATGTAAAATTTCTTAAGAGGTACTATCTTTAAGGCAAATGATACTCCTTGAAGTACGAGTATAAAAAAACTGCATAATACTCCTGCTCGCAAGAGTATAAACTGTGTATGGCATCCTAAAAAATATTCCCTAGGTTAAAAATCTCAAAAGAGACGGCCTAGGCAAAAATAAGGAACAAAAAACACTCCCCCCTCCCCCAGAACTACATTATGACTTGATCCTCTTCATTGAGGTATGTAGGCGCTTGAAATTATATTCTAAGTTCAATTGCATGAGTGTTAAAAAACTATATGTTCCTACCTGATTCCTTATAGGGGCAAATCCCTATGGAGTGGGAGCTTCTTCAATGGCACACTTGAGGTCTTTAAATTTAATCAAGTTTGTAAGTTGAAGTTTTTAAACTCCTCAAGTCTGTAAGTTAAAATCCCCACGTCTACAAGTTGGTTCTCAAATTAAGCAAGTATGCAAGTAATGGTCCTCAAGTTTTCAAGTTTATGCGTTGATATTCTTGAGATTTGTCAATTTTATAAGTTGAAGCATTAAATTCCATAAAGTTTGCAAGTTAAAATCGGCAAATACACAAACTTTAAAAGAGGAGGAACTTTTACTATTTTCATTCTTATTAGCGTGCCAAATATGGATTAAGTTTGAATTATTAAGGCTTGCAGCAAAAGAAAACATGTGAGTAAATTCAAGTTAGAACCACAAAATGTGAGATATGAGAAAAAAATAAAGAGACTTTACTGCTATAAAATTGTCTAACATATCAATCTGAATCTTGAGAAAGTAAAGTAAAGAAAGAAAGTAAAGAAAAAGGGAGGAGCCTAATCTAAGCATAATTTGTAGTTTTCAAATCTTGACGACCAGCCTCTAATCACTCTCGCTTATGCTCCAAGCGAGTCGAATCATCAGTCGTCAAGAAGTATATGTTGTCATAAAAAGACATCTCATTCTCAGCAACTGAAATCTTGGCTCGAACCTCTTCAATCTTCTTCTTAGCAGCATCTACAATAGCTTGAAGTTCCTTTCGCTCCACTTGTAAAGTTGCTAACTTCTTTATGACCCACTTTAATGATTTTCTTTTTGAAAAAACATGTTTAGTCTTCTCACCCTCCTCCGTTTTAAGTGACTCAAGACTCTCCTTGGCCTTGAAAAGTAACTCTAGTTTCTTATCTTCATGCACCTTATCTACAAAATTAGAGTATTCTTGATCATAGAAAGCAGCAAGATCGAAAAAAAATCCACCAAATGCTCCAAGGATGAAAGATCTATAAAACGCATCTCACTCATCTCTTGGAGAATCTCATAGATATCTTCTTTGTAAGATGAAATTGAGTCTAGAGAAGTTCTAGAAAGTTTGCTACAAATCTCTTCCTAAAGGCCAAAGATGTACTTCTTTTTGTGAGTTGAAACAACGTTTCTTCCTTCAAAAATAGACTTAGACCCATCTGTCTTTGAAAAGAGTGGAGGAGTCCCATTCGAATTAAGGTCAACCCTTTTAAAGCTTGGTCACGAGAAGTGGATGTAATTCTCCGTCCTTGCTCAGTAACTAAAGTTGGTCCTACCTCATGTTTTGATATCGTAACAGATTCATCACTAATTTACGGCCTCTCTTGTAGTAATTTCTGTGGATGCTCAACAATGTTTTCCTACACAAAAGGGGAGGGAAGAAAGTTAGCAAATCACTCAACCATAAATTTTAAATAAAAAAAAAAATTGTGGTCAAAAGGAAAACCTCTTCGCTCTAAATGGCTAATGTTTTCAAAGGACCATTGATGCCTTGTTATTCCACAATCTTCAACCTAATAGCTCCAAGCTCAGTTGATTTATGTCTCTTTTTCTTCCAACATTGATCTCTATTCTTACTTTTTCTTGTCTCTTGAGAGGCTAGCTTTCTAGATGAAAGAATTAAGGGGCATCTCTCTACATCGATAGAAGTACGGGCTACTTCTTTCTTAGACCCCTTAGAGGACTTGAGCCTCTTACTTTGAGGTTGTGGGGCAAGTGGGGTATCAACTTCTAAGAGAACCTCTCTGATATCTTGATTTTCTTCCTCTAAAGGAGTCGTGAAGTTTGGCCCAGCTTTTTCCACCAAAGTCTCCATATTATCCTCAAGAAAATTCCCATGGAATCTTTCCCACCAAGATGGATATCGAATGGAGTAAAGTTTCTTCGCAAAAGTAATCGCAGGTGGAAATGTTTCTTTTGACATAGTAGTACATGAGACACAAATTCTCCAACACCTAAGTCCCTCATCAAGAGATTCAACACAAACATTCTTTTCGAGATTTCCAGGAATATCTTGATGAAACTCAAACTAAAGACTAAATTGATGGGGACTATATGGCTCGATGAAGAGAAAGTTTCTCTCCTTAAGGTAAGATATTTAAAGTGGAGGCTCATAAAATAAGATAACTCCAACTCTAAAGCTTTATTATCATCAACATAATAAGTTGGGTGAGGCCTATTAAGCATGGTCACATTCCACACAAGGTTTTCACCTCCATGGGCGCGCTTTCGTATCTCATATTTTTTAAAATATTTTGCATCACCCTTGCCAGAATATACCATCATTTGTGGAAGAGAAAGACCACCAGTAAGAGAATAATGTGTCTTGAAGTAATAAGCAAGCCAACCATAAAAATAATGAATAGGGAAAGAAACTTTAATGTGATCAAACTTTAAATAATTTGAAATTTTGTTTAAGCCACGATAAATGCTCTGTAAGACTGGGATTGCAAGGCTAACCCTTCGACCACTCACTATCAAGCTTGCCATCTTAAAAGTTTCAGGTCAAATAAGGTTCTCTTCTTCAGAGAGAAATACAAAGGCACATAACCAACATGGAAAAAAGGCTGGCAAATAAGTCTCATATTTTTGGTGTTTTGCTCAAAGCATAGAAAGTGTCATCTCTTGAGAGCTTAACCATGTTTCACCTCCATTGATATTTCACCTGTTGGGTTATGTGTAGATGATAGGCGTCGAGTCTTCTTCTCTTTTCTCGGGGGAGCTAGCTCATACTTGATATCTTGTTTACACCAAAATTGTATCCATTCACTAAAAGAGGTCCCTTAGTCACCACCTTTCTCCTTGATAATAGGCAATAAATAAATATTCACAAGTTAGAGGAAAAAATCTCTTCTTTTTGACATCATGACCTGTAAGCTCTATGGCATTAAGTATCACTTCTTCATAAGGACACCTATTAATCGGCAAGCCGCCAAGAGTATATAAATCCCAAAGAGATATAGATGTTTCTCCAAAAGACGTAAGTAGTGTATTTGTTTGGGGATACCAAGCCTCACAAAAGGTCTGCATAATGTTGGAGTTCCAATCATAGGTAAAAAGAGAAGCAACGATAGCATTTTGAATGTTAGCATTGTTCAAACTTTACCTATTTTTGCTAAGAATATCTTCTGTCCATTCCTAATATCCCAGGATGCAATGATATTCACCTTCAAACAGAATTTTATCTCCCCAATGTAACTCTTCTTGAATCATGCGACACCCTAAATTTGGAAGAGTGCTTGCAAGATTTTCAAGATACCATACTTTGGAAGTTTTATGAGGTTCAATTTGTCTTATGAAGTGTGTATCTCAATTGTGGCCACGCATCAGCATAACGATCAACTAAAGTATCTTAGACCAAAAGCTTGATTTCCACCTTGCTATCTTGTGTTTCAATTACAAGATATTTGAGTCCAGAAGATGAGCAAGTGTAGTCTTTGAAAAAAACTATTGTTCAAGCTACATAAAAAGAAAAGTGTTACCCTTCATCAATAATAGCACATAAAAGGGGCCAAGAATTAAAATAAGGTAAAAAATATTTCTAATTGGGGCATTTGAAATATTATAAAGACTTGAATTGGTGATCCCTTATATTTAAATATTGGGCACATGGTAAAGCCTCGAATTGGTGATCTCTTATGTTTAAACATTAGGAACATTGTAAAGCCTTGAATTGGTGATCCTTTGTATTAAAACATTGGAAACATTGTAAAGCCTCAAATTGGTGATCTCTTATGTTTAAACATTAGGCACATGGTAAAGCCTCGAATTGGTGATCCCTTATGTTTAAACATTGGAAACATGGTAAAGCCTAGAATTGGTGATCCCTTATGTTTAAACATTGGGAATATTATAAAGCCTCAAATTGGTAATCTCTTATGTTTAAACATTGGGAACATTGTAAAGCCTCGAATTGGTGATCCCTTATGTTTAAACATTGGGAACATGGTAAAGCCTCAAATTGGTGATCCTTTATATTTAAACATTGGAAACATTGTAAAGTCTCGAATTGGTGATCCCTTATGTTTAAACATTGGGAAGATTGTAAAGCCTCAAATTGGTGATCCCTTATGTTTAAACATTGGAAACATTGTAAAGCCTCGAATTGATGATCTCATATGTTTAAACATTTAGAATATTGTAAAGTCTTGAATTGGTGATCCCTTGTGTTTAAACATTTGAAATATTGTAAAACCTCAAATTGGAGATCTCATATGTTTAAACGTTGGGAACATTGTAGAGTCTCGAATTGGTGATCTCAAAGTGGGGACATGAAACATATCCCTTCACACCTCAAGATTAAATTCTTGTGTTATAGAATCCAAAAACCATAAATATTGCTCCCATTGACCTACAAAATAAAGGGACAAATAAAAAAAAAGTAAAAAAAGGAGCCACACCTCAACAAAGACACAAGGGGTTGGACTTCAGTTTTGATTGAAAAATATGAAAGAGCATACCCCTATTTATAGAGTGATGTTAAAAAAAAAGAGAAAAAGGAAAAAAAAGGGAAGGAAAGAATGAAAAAACGAAAAGAAGGAAGAAGAAGAAGAAGAAGAAAAAGAAAAAAATAGTACATGTAAGTACCAAGAAAAGAAAAAAAAAAGAGAAGGAAAGAAAAGAATAAATTTTAAAAAAAAGAAAGTTAAAAAACAAGTGGTTAGTTGACCACGTAAAAGGAAAAAAAAGGAAAGAAAGGAGAGAGAGAAAAGGAAAGAGAGAGCAAAGAAAGAAAGAAAAGAAAAGAAAAGAAAAGGGTGGTCAACTTTTTCTTTTTCAAATAAGGTAAAGTTAGAATTATTTTTCTTTTCTATACGTAAATATTATAATAATAAGGTTATAATATTATATCAATGTTTCTTTATAATATTATAATAATTATTATTGTAATATTAGACTAATACTTCAAGTCTAGTCTTCAAAAAGATAAAATATTCCGACCAGACTTGAAGCAAGGGACATTTGTAATCATTTAAAATTTATTAAATATAAATTTTAAAATGATTCAAATTATATTAAATTCATAAATATATTAGTCCAAATAAATGTCATGGATTAATATAATTGGGTTAATTATTTAAGGCCAATAAATACGAATTTAATTAAAATTCGTGTTAATTGATTTGGGCCACAATAAATGAGTCCAAATTAATTAGCCCAATATTATTTCATCCAAGAGGCTCATCTTGGAGCAATATGTCAAATGACGTGGCACGCCAAGTCAAACAAAGAAGCCAATAAGATCATACTATGTGTCAAAATGACAAGCACATTTCATTAAATCCCAACATGCCATGTCACTTGGATCTGATTGGTTGAACGAAAGTCTTTCCTATTATAATTCTCCTATTCTACAACTATAAATAAGGGTTTTAATAATTCAAAGTTGAAGGAAGAATTATAATGAAGAAGTGAGAGAGAGCTCGTGGATCAAACGCCACAAATTTCTCTACAAGTTCAAGAATTCAAATTCAAGAACAGGCTTAAAAGCCCTTGAATTTAAGATCAAACTCGAGAACAAATTTAAGATTCAAGAACAAGCTTAGAAGCCCTTGAATTTACACTTGAAAAGGCGAATCAGAGGATTTATAGAGATTGTAACACTCACATATTGAAATCAAATACTACAATTGTTGCGATATTTTCGTTCTTGATTATTATTTTCTCAACGGAAATTATATCGTCTACAATAGGCATTACACATACATGTTATCTCTAGCTAATGCCCGAAATTTTGGTTGTTACACCTCAATTTACACACTAATCAACTTTTCCCACCTTTAACTTAGTCTCTAGAGCTAAATCAGAGTAAGTAGGCAAGTCCGAGGAGTGATCAATTTCTTTGGAAAGAAATTTAAATATGAAACTGATTGAATATTCAAAAACTCATTGCATAAATATGAAACTGTTCAATTAAATGCAAAAGCACAAGTAAAAATCAAAGGCTCACAACTTGATTATTTCTAATACAAGATCCAAATCACCAAATAACAACACCTAGGATTTAAGAATTAAAAAGCAAAGAGTTGATGAAAAAGGGAAAGGTAATTACAAATTAAGAACGCAATCTTCACTCTAATGGTGTTTGTCGAGGAATAAGCTCTACAAACTATGTCCATGCTCTCAACTCTATGGATAGATGATCAATAATTTGGAATATAATGGAATCATGCTATTGTGAGAACTTTTGGGTCCAAAATGAGTGTAATTCCCTTGTAGCCCTTGAACAGTGCTTCAACCATCGCTAAAGCGGCTCATTAGTCGCTAAAGTAACATGCCCATTATCTCGGCACTCGCTAAAGCGAACACTAACCACTAAAGTGTTCTGTTGCTTAAGCGGAAGTGCTCCGAAAAAACGAGCCCTGTCCTTTCTGGTCCCTTCGATTAAGCGAAGTTCGTGTGGCTACTTAAGCAGCTGCTGATCATTTTGACTCCTCGGCTAAAAGCAAGCCTCTGATCGCTTTAGCGGTATCAGAGGCTCTAAAAGACCTATAGTGCATCACTTTTCATTTCATTTCTTCCACATTTCATCCATTTTTCATCAATCTTCTCGTCAACAACACAAAAGAGCATAAGAAAAGGGATATAAATGAGTCAAAATTCCCCACTCATTATATACAAAAATTATGCAATTCAAAAAAATAAAATATATTAACAACTAAAGCAACCTAACAAAAAAATCAAATTCAAACTAATCATAAATCTAAGTAACTTATTATGTTAAAAGTTAGTAAAAAATTCATGTCATATTTTGATCGCCCAATTTAATACTCACCTTATATTATTTTTGCATGAACTTTCAATATTAGACAACTTTCAGGCAAAAAAATATACTTCTTTTTTACTTCTCCATTCAGACACAAAACTTTAGCCAATTGTAACATATATTTCAGTCATGTATGACTAAGCACAAACATATATGAAAAAAACTGAAAGGGTGTCAAATGAATTTATTATATTTGTTGTTATATTGACAAATTGACAATTGAAGTTTGTCCTTTCAACCCATTTACATGTAGTTCAATCATATGCGTATGACTAAAATGCAGATTTGAAAAAAGAAACGTGTCAAATGTATTTGTTAAATTTGTGTGTTTTTTGATAAATTGATGACCGTGTTTTGTTTTTTTTATGATATATTAAACTTATGTTGCAAATTTAGTTTATTCAGAGCATATTTCAGAGTTGGATCATGTGTTGAATCATTGAAATTCAAAGAACAATTTTTTTTTAATGTAGATATGTGTATGTCCAAAATTTCAGTCTGTTTTTACACATTCAATTATATATGACTCAGGTGCAAACACACTTGAAAAGGTTGAGATGTACATGACTGACAGTTTAATCAATTTTTACATGCACTTCAATAAAAAATGTCATAAAATTTTATCTTTGCAATCCATACTAAATTTCAAGCAAAAAGGTCTAAAATTTAGCCTTCACAAGGGCCTATTTTCATATGTGAAGCTTCGAATGCGTTAGCTCAAGGCGAACAAACTTGCAAAAGAAAATATGAAGAGAGCATTAGTCAAATGACGACATCAAAAGGGGTATTTGTGCATTTCTCCCTAAAAATTAATGTAGTAACTAAAAATAAATGTCGAGTAAAATTTAATTTATTCACCATGGCATGCTAGGTGGAAATGAATATTTTATCATCAAGTAACTATGCACAAATACACTATGTACGTACTAATAAAGCCTTTCAGATTTACGCTATAAGTAATGACATGTATATATTATTTGTTTCCCTCATAAATCAACTTCAATCTTCTAAGACTAATCATACTTCTTCAATCACAACCGCTCTGCCAGTTGGGGGAATTTTTGCAGCAGCCATGCTACCCCTCTTATTGCAACCTACTAAGATTCGTAGTGATGTAAGCGGAAAGAAATTAAAAGTGAAAGAGCAGAGAAAAGAAAACACTTGGACAATTACATCACAGCTGTAGGTAAGTTGATAGTACAAATTATCAGCTTATTCACCAGTTAGCCACATGAAACCCAGATTCTCAGCTAATTAGAAAGTTCATTGCATGGATGATGCAGGTGTTAAATACCCTATTAACTTGCCATGCAATAACCGAATAAATAAACATTTGTGCATAAATCTTCCCCGCCAAATGGTCTCTTCACTGCTAGTATACACAGCACGCTTACGTCCTTTGACTCATTTAACTACGCTGTATAGATATGATAGCAGAGCCATTTTCTGGGAAGAGAGAATATATACTAAGATTTAGGAACCATGCATGTGTCTGTCTGTATATACAAAATGGACCCCAGCTAAATCTTGTGAAAGGAAATATTTCTTTCCCTCAGAAAGAGAGATATGTTAATTTGATACAAATGGTAGTTATTAAAAAAAGAAATTATACAGATGTTAGAACAATGTGACGGTTGACATAAACATCAATATTTTGTATCATTTTTTCACTATTTCTTAGTACTTTAATCTTAACTATTTAAGCTCATGTTGGTATTTTTTTTATATACATGTTGAGGATATTGGAGCATTTTGGGTCATATTGTGGGAAGAAATGCATAGTGTCGCACATGAAAGTTTCAAGAAAGAAATTGCAAGAAGCTTGCACACCCTTGTGAGCATGTGTCACCCTTGTGTCGCAAGGGTTCTGCCAGCAATTCCTACCAACATTACTGCGCCACCCCTTGCAACACAAGGATGGATGTGGGTACATCACTCAAGGATTTCCGGTCCAACTTGGATTTAGTTTATTTATAAAAGTTCAAGTTTTTTTTGTACTCTATAAATATACCATAACCACATTTTTTTAGGCAATTTTTGACCTAGAGAGCTAGGAACCATCATAGAGGCTAGAGTTTATTGGGTTCTACATTAGTTTTTATTTATTTTTGGATGATAATTGTGATATTACTATGTCTATGTAGAGCTAAACTTCTCATTCTATGATTATGGTGTCTACGTGGAGCTAAACTTCTCGTTCTATGATTATGGTTATTTCATGATTATTGTTTGAATATTGATTCCAATTATTTAGTTTGTCATATTGATTTATTTATTTAATTCTAAACTTAATTATTTGATTATTTGATCAACTATCAAAGAATCTTGAATTTAACTTAAAAGCTATGTTACTCGTACTTTTCAAAGGTTTCAACGGGTGCGAGTCGAATTCTTCAAAAGTAGTGCGCCGACACGGGTGCGATATTGAAAGTGAAGAGTCCACGCAACTTAGCTTAAAAGAGAAAATTCAACATTGGAATAGAATTAAATAGAGCAAGTTCTTAATTCTGAGCATCCCAGAGTCACACCTTGGATAGACATATACCTAGATTGTCTTTTTTGATTAATTTACAAGAGTTGTAAATGGATTCATGTTAAGGATCACAACTAGATATATAGGCATAAAAGGAATTTGAATTGGCAATTAAGGATAAACCATGTTAATCAATAAACTAGATAAATTTAAAAGTTATATCAATTGTAGAATACAACGTGATTTCTGAATAGCTTATAGCCCTAGATCGATTTCAACTCATTGATATCATAAAAATCTGATCTTTCTTCGTTGAAGTTTATTATTTGTTTTCCTTTTTTTTTTTTTTAATAACAAGGGCAACCGTTCCTATGTAATAAGCTCTGGCAAGGAGTTTCGAACTTGAAACCTTCAATATGGAAGACTCAAGCTTAAACCACTGGCCACCCCGAAGGGTTCCTTTAATTTTAGTTAGTTTATAATTATAATTCAGGATTTTATTTCTTGTTTATTACTTTATAATTATAATTCAGGATTTTATTTCTTGTTTATTACTTTATAATTATAATTCAGGATTTTATTTCTTGTTTAGACAATTAGCTTTAGTTTAATTTAGTGGATGGTTAATCACAAATCCTTGTGAGTGATCAACTCAATCACTTTATTACTTGTATGATCATATATATTTGTGTGCGCATTTGGAAAGACGTCATTGTCGGGAATATAAAAATTAACTGTTTATCGAGTTTAGACTTTTTTTTAATATTCAAATTTTATTTTCTTTTTTTTTTAATTTGATTTTTCGTTATTATGAAAATTTGTCGAATATTGGTTATTCATAGTTTGGTGATTCCTGTCGGATTTGTGGGTATCCCACCTGTAACAACACTGCCATGATATTTTCGAGAATGAGTTGTGCACGTCTCCACAATCCTATGGGTGGAATGTTTTGTAGTATATGTGATGGTCATGATGGTCACTGGAATGATTGTCCTAACTCTTATTCCTTATTTTCGAGTCCTTATTATGATTCTCCCGTTGCTTGAGATATTGACAGGAATAATGCAGTGGAGGATGTTCACATCTTGGTCAGATTAATGATATGGTAAAGCAATTTCTGGAGCAGCAGTCCGAACAAAGAGAGGCCATGGAATGGATCAGTGTCAAACTCATAGAGATAGAGGCTATATCCGGAATCGTAATGATGCCCAACTACCTATAGTTGTATAGTGGCCAGCTTAGGGAGCACAAAGAAGATTTCCAACACTCTGACCACAGTATCGTTGATGATGCCGAGGTTGAGGAAGTGTGCAATGGTGACGATGTAAAAAATAATGCAATTTTGAAGTTAGGGCGTGTTAGATAGTCTCATTTTGAACACTTCTCGATATTGTGTTTAGCTAGCGACATAAGAATTGAACCTTCCAGGCATGTGGAGAGATGTATAAATGAGCATCAAGGCCCTTACATCCTAACATTGTCATGCCAAAGAGACTAAATGACACCCATCACTTAGAGGGCCAAAAATGGAAGATGCGATATTTATTGCTTGATTTGTTTTGTTTATGCTATTTGATGCAAAATTGGGGATGCAATTCATATCCTCAAGGTGTAAGAAAAGTGGTGAAGATGATGTTAAATCAAACGCTTGTTTGGAGACAATTCAATTTTATTGTATTTTTTTCATCATGTCATTTTTTATTTTTTTTGTAGGAGTATGAACATGGAAGCGAAGTCATTGGAAGTAAGCAAAAACAATCTACAGAGATGGAACTTTTATTAGGTTCTACATTAGTTTATATTTTTCTTTGGATGATTTGTGGTTTTACTTCCATGTCTACGTGAAGCTAAACTTCTCATTCTATGATTATAGCGTCTATTTGGAGCTAAACTTCTTGTTCTAGAATTAAGTTTATTTCATGATTGTTTTTTTTTTTTTTGGACAAAGGTAACTATTCAGTGTATAAATCTTTCAGCACTAAAGGTTGGGATCCAAATTTACATCATAGAGCTACTAGCATATGTAGCCTTA
>JBCEWC010013725.1:0-14876 GCA_038996855.1 Solanum aculeatissimum
TGTTAAGGCTTGTGATCACATAGTCTCTTGTTATGGCTCATTGAGCATTTTGGGTGCTTGCACCACTTTGATATGTTTTGAAGGCTTAATATGATAAGCTATGTAGATGAGTTACTCTTATTGCATTGATATGGAAAGGTTTTGGAAATTCTTGTTGGCTTTTTAGCCTAAGTATGGATATGGATTTGGTCATGTTTTGATTTAGTAATGATGCATGATTTTGAAAAGAATGTCAACTCTCCGTTAGAAAAGTTTGCATGGATATATATGTGTATTCCCGTGGGATGAGGCTTAGTACCAAGGGATTGGAGTCGGGGTGGACATTCTCCAAGGGTCCATACTCCTTTCCGTCAAACCATGTGCCAACATGGGATTTCTCCCTAGATGGGATGCCTTGTTTGTTTCCCCTTGTTGAAGGGTGATTAGGGACCTACCTGACAAGTAGTCCGGATCCAAGTAGAAGCTCGCTCGGGTCTCCTCCAGTGTCGGTTGAGGCAACATCCCCGCTATAATATGATCTTAGTGTGTATTTCATGCATCATGGCATGGCATATTGTTATAATATATTCCTCTTCGCTATGTGCATTCCTTTCGAATCACTTTTCCCCTTGCCATCTCATTGGTCATACTATATTGTCATATGCATTGCATGCTCGCATACTTAGTACATATTTTGTGCTAACCCATACTCTTTATCTACGTGTTCTAACCATGTAAGGACCGGTGATGACTTCTACCTTCCGGCGGACAACGAGTGACATCCTTGGAGTTATTGAGCTTGTGGTGAGCCCTTTTGTTCAAGGGCAATAGCCACTTACTATCTTCCTTGTATTTTGTTTATTTTCTTATTTCATGTATTGAGGGTGAGCCCCAAACTATGTCGAGGCCCGCCTCTTCTTATGTAGAGGCTATGTTGGACATACTAAACCCTTGCACGTTGTATTATGCTTTATTGGGATATTATGACTATTGGGATTTGTTTATGGAAATGATGATTCGATTATGCTTATGATATGCTTATGGGATTGTGAATGTGGGTGCTTATGTGGAAAGTCCCCTAACCCGGTATGCCCCATAGCTTGAGTCCTACTTACTCGCCCCTTAGAAATACTTGCTATGTGCTATGTGATTAATGCTCATCCCATTCCCGGCAACATCCCCATAAGTTGAGTCCAAAGCCTCATTTCCCTTAGAATTATGTGTTATATGGTTATTTTTCTGTGCTTCCGAATTGATAATGTGTGTGATGATGCTAAGATGGCTTGATCGAGAACTTTCGGGTTCTCCTTCGCCATGTAACATCTAGGCCCCCTATTCGGGTCGTGACATAATAAATAGGAGAAAAGAATAATTAACAGGATTCAATTGATATTTTCTCGTCTAATCAACCAAACTGGATCAAGGGGAGGTTGTACTGGAATAATATGTAAGAGTTAGTAATGTCACACTGTAGATATAGATAAAATCATGTAGTGATATTTACCTCTCACCTGGATCAAAAGGTTTGGTAAACTTAAACTTATCGTTTTGCATGTTACACACTAGAAGAAATTGTGATTATTTGGTAATACCGAGTTAGGGAATCATGGAGAACACAACACCCTAGTTACTTCTTCTACTGATTTTACAACACTTGCACTAGTATAGGTTTATTTTTATGAAAATTCATAAACCTCCCCCTTTCGGGAGATAAGTAGGTTAATCACCTCGAATTGCTTGGAATTGTCCTAAAGTCTACCATATTCCCTGTGGGTTCAACCCTAACCTTCATTAGGTTATATATCTTGACAACAACTGCTTTAACTTCTAAAAACAAGGTATAACTTGGGCGACATTATACCTTCGGGGCTTCTGGGAGCCCTGTTGGCTACGTCTTTATTGGGGATAGTTATGGTATAGTCTTACATAGACTTGATCAGTTGGTATCGATGTTCATACTAAGGTTGGTTAAATTTATCGTTGTGCGTCGCTTTGGTTGGTTCTATTGTAGTTTGAGGGTTTCTAGACATGTTATTCCTTAATATGAGTTCTGATTTGGCTAGACCCGTATAGTTCTTTATATTTTAGTCTTCTTGATTTACTGTATTTCACTCAGTTGACTGATGATGCCTACTGGGTTCCTATTACCAATACTCACCCCTATATTTCTATATCTTCCCATGGTGCAGGTCCAGTTACTAGCCGTTATTGTTGAGTTAGGGGTTCGAAGGTGATTTAGAAGATATTGGTGAGCATCAATAGCTCTGGACAATTTGTAGACCCCTTCTATTTTGATGGTTGTCTTTTATATTCAGACCTGGCCTTGTATATGTAGTTTGGATTATTATGTGTAGATTCCTAGTTTGGTTATGTATGTAGATATGTATATTTTATTTGGAGTCTATAGTAGCTCTGTACAGGTAACCTCCAGGTCCTGAATAGATTGTGTTTGTTGTACTTATATGTTGCTAGTATCCTTATGAATAGTGATTTAGCGCTAGTGTTGTGGGCATTGGGTTGGTTTGTGTATAAGAAGGATCTAATAGGTGTCATCATGACCTGAGAAGTTGGGTCATGATAAGGTTGTATTATATCCTTTAGTTCGATGGTCTCATTTGTGCAGAGCTACCATCTAGTAGAGTCTTGTGGATAGGTGCGGAAAAGTCTGTGATTTATCTCCAGGAGGCTACGAGATATTCAGGAAACTTCTTGTGTTATTATTTTGGTCGTGCGATATCACCAATAGTTTATTGACTTCATAAAATCTAATTGGATTCGCCCTTTTATGTCTGTGTTGTATAGAGGGCAGACTCTAGGTAAGGGTACTGCTACATTATCAGTCCCAGATAGGGAGCTGCCCCAAGAGACCATTGAGCATGGACTGGATGCCTTTGAGTTTTGGCATCTGGATAGGAGGACTACGAATATCAAGATTGTAGGAGACCTAGAGATAGGCTTCGTAATTAGTTACTTGTCTGGCGGTGATTGTGTATAGAACTATGGGATATGTTGTTGAGGTTGAAACTCTGTAACACTAATACTTATATGTTAGCTACTGTTTAAAGGTTGTATGGGTTCTGAATACTTCTGATAAAGATTATATAGGCGAGAGAGGTTGTGATTGAAGTAATATTAAGAATTGATGCTCTCTGTATATTCGTATTTGATTATTTGACCGCTGGTCTAACCCATTGGGCTTTCTGATGCGGTTGAGTATACTATACTTAGTGGGATTTTGAGTAGTTTTCACTTATGTTATGATTGTACCTTACTAGGGGCTAAATGTAAGCCAAAACGCTGTGATTTATGCATATGACTTTTTGCTGCTTGACTGCTAGAGTGGATAGTCTGATATGAGAGTTACATAGTATTTGAGGGGCTGGTTGTTCGTTATACTCCTGACTACACCTTGTGCCTATATGGTTATGATCCTGTTATGATGATTTTGTTGATATGGGGTTCTCCTAATTCTTTGGTGACTGGATTGTGAGATAAATGTTATGCCCGAGGCTTAGTTGGGTTGTCTATTGTTGGATGGGATATTGTTGCATTATCAGTTGAGTTGTCGGCCACTCCACCCTAGGGACTTGTTGTAATTATTAGCTGCTGGGATTGTGTTGTCCAGATTCCTGGCGATGCGTACCAGTGGGGATGTTGATTATTTTGTCGAGTTTCCTTGTACTTAAGTTAAGGTTTCACATGTTAGTTGATCGACCTGATGGGTGAGCGAGTTGTGGTATTCTGGTTAGTTGAGATTATTAGGATTGTTGTCGGATATTGAGCATACTTATGGATATTGTATTCACTGTCTAATGTGAGTTAAGGGTTAGAATCCCTATGTGGTTTGGAGTGGAGTCTTTAAGTACACATTTATTCTTACTTTCACAGATGAATGTTCTATTAGTGGGGGACATTGTAATGACCCTGCTGGTCATTTTTATGGTTCTGTGAATATTTTACCAGTTTGAGCATATGCATAGTGATTGAGGGTTATTTGTGACTTATTGAAACTGATTGTTCGAGCGTTGGGTGAATCATTTTACAATTATATAGTTTTTCAAATTAAAAGAGAGGTTATAATCATAAAATAAATTTGCAGGTAAGGTCCTAGTAAATGACCTCATAGCAAAATTTTGAAAGTTCCATTAGCTCCAAAATGGCCGAATTAGGCTAGGAGCATGTTCGGTGTAATTATATCGAGTTTTGCGAATTTGGCCTCCAGAATGGGTCAATAGTTGATTTTAGTCAACATCCTTGGGAAACATGCCTCCAATGGGAATTTACCATTGGATCTGGAATGTCGAGTTTAGTCTAGGAGGACCTTTTGTTTGGTTCCCAAGGCTTCCAGGTTGGTTTTTGGTCCCTTCGATAAACTTTGATATTGGAAAATGGGACCCACATTGGAATAAAATGACCTCCGATGCAAATATTGACTACACTGTCGAATCCAAAATGTCATTTCCGATCTGATTTCATATATGGATTGTATTTCCAACTTCGGATTAGGCTAGAGTATCGATTTAAATTTGAGCAAATGTTGAAAAATAAAAGGGCGGCGCTGACATGGCCCAGGCAGGGCCTGACACGTGGCAAATGCGGCAAATAACAGTATATTACCAGTTTTGTGAAGTAACGAAAGGGTAACTTCAAACATCCATATCTTGACAAAAAAATATTCGATTTTGGCGATTCAAAAGGCTAACTTATGTATTTGTTTGAGAGGACATCGTGGAAGTGTTAGAAATTAATTTTGGCACGTTGTTTAAGGTAACTTTTGATGTTTTTTAGGCTGATTATTGGAAATATTCTTCAAAACTTCGACATGTGATTTCTTATCCGTTTTGAGTAAGATTTTGATAAAAATTAGATGTGTGTTTTTGTGAGACGCACGCTGTAGTAATGTCAGAATTAATTGATAGACCTCTGTTTGGTGCAAATATATTAATATTACTGCTGGTCAGGTTGTGTTTTTTTGGAAAACATTTGATATGCGATATCTCGGTCGTTTCTTATTGCAATTGAGTTAAAATTTGGTTCTAAACTAGACTACTTTTCAAGACCTACGTTGTGGTATGCTTAGATTCTATTAATTTGACTATATTTTTAAGAAATTTGGTCGGGAAGCTATTGTACGTATGATTTACTTTCTGATAAGAAATGTCATTTGTTTTTAGATTGTTTTTTATTGTTCTGAGCCTCATTTTAAGCTTAATTTTTGGCTATAGGCTCAGGGTGACGTAGAGATTGTTTTATGGGGGTTGGTTTGGCATTTTAGGTATGGGACTCATTTTTTTCATTTTAGTCCCAATTGACTTATTCTCCCCTGTTTCTTGAGATATTATAACCAAAATGGCCGCATTGATATTGTTACTTATATTTTGATAGCTGAGTGATATTTGGAGGTCATCAGGGAGGAAAAACTCACATGGACTAATATGGAGCGTGTAGATTCGCCTTTTAGGTAGGTTAGGCTTCTTTTACCTCTAGACTGAGCTGAAATAAATGTATATTGGGAGCCTGTTTGTGGTTAAAAATCCTGAGTAAGATATGTATATATGTCATGAGGGTGATTGTTAGTTATATTTCTTTCTATGCATTTAAATGTTGTTGTCATGATTTGTTAATACCTTCTTTCCTGGATAGTCGTTGTATATAGAATATGGGGTAACTTTGGTTATTTTGGGATACTTGTGGTTGTTCTAGACTATACTAGTTGTGACCACTATAGTAGCTAAGTTCTGACACTGTTTAGCTACGAAAAGGCCTAGTAAAGGTTGGATATGGGCTAATGCCCTGTGACAGGTATGTATTCTGGCTTAACTCTTATCTATAGGAATGTGTAGCATGATGCTACTGAGATATGCTGGTTGTGAGGTAGTTTGTTGATTATATGTTATACTGTGGACTGACTCTGGTATAGATATAATTCTGATGGGTTGATTTATTCATGATACCTATGATACAACCGTACTATGAACTGATTCTGGTACAAATATGACTCTACTGAACTTGGTTATTCTGGATACTTGTCATATACCTGTCTATTGTCCTTTGGGTGCGGAACCCTATCAATTATGATTTGGGTTGGGGACCCCATCGATTACTTGTGGGTTAGGGAACTGTTGATTTTCCCTGGGTTTGAGGCCCAATTGATTTTCCTTGGGTTTGAGGGCTAGTTGATTTTCCTTAGGTTTGAGCCTAGTTGGTTTTCCTTGGATTTAAGGCCCAATTGATTTTTTCTAGTTTCGAGACCCATGGTCACTTAGAGTACTTGTTATTAAATGGAACGTGGTGTGTTTAGCTTTGGGTGGGCATGACCCTATTAGTCCATGAGATATATACTTACGTATACAGCTATTACTGCTTGTGCAATTGTTATCCTTACTTGAGGCTGGGATTAGCTAGTGTTATCTGAGGGAAGGTGACATATGATTGTGTGGGTTGGATTGAGTGGTATATATACATATATTGTGAGTGTCTTCGCCTACGTTCACTCTGTTCATGATATGAATTTGGAGTTCTGGATCCGAATAGACTGGTTGAGTGAGTGATTGTTTCGATACCTCAAGGCCTAGATGGCTCTCCCCATGCTCTGAGCTCTGATGACCACGTACGAGTGTTTGAGACACGAGAGTCGCACCCCTTGGTCTATTTCTAGTGACCAAGACTGGGATACCAGGTGGCGAATGTCGATTCTGAGGTCTAATCACTTGTTAATGTTCTGGGTTGGGGACCCCATTGGCTATATTTTGAGTTTGAGGCCCTATTGATTGTGTTAGGGGGATTCTTTTTCTGACAAGGGATACATCCTATTGTTATGTATATTATCAAACCATCTGGCCCTGGCTGACTGCCCCGATCGAAGGCCAGCTCAGGAAGACTAGGGGTTTGAGGCCCCATGTGATATTGATTCCTGGATGGGTCAAGGACTCGGTGGTTATATGGTACTTTGGGTTGAGGACCTGACTAATTTCCTATGGATCCACACATCTATTCACACCTTGATTGTGTGTAGGTGTACCCTCTGGGCTTATGGGGGCTCAAGAGATGTTCAAACGTATATATTAAGGACTTACACCCACGTACAACTGACCTGTGATTATATGATATTAGGGGTTGGGTTTTATTGTGATTCAGTTGATTAGATTGTGCGCTAGTGTACCTTCGGGGCCTATGGGAGCCCAGTTGGTGTACATGCGTAGATAATAGGGCCTTTCACCCGCATACAACACTACATCTCAGTTGGGGATAGTTGTGGTATATCCCTATGCAGTCTTCGTCAATCGGTATCCATGTTTATCACTTGGGTTTGTTTAGTTTATCATTGTAAATATACTTGGTTTGATCCGTTATGGTTTGAGGGTTTCCAGACATGTTATTCTTTGATCTGAGTTCCAATTTGGCTAGACCTTCTATAGTTCTTTATAATTGAGTCCTCTGGATTTACTATATTTCACTTAGTCGGTTGATGATGCCTACTGAGTGCCTGTTATCGGTACTCACCCCTACATTTCTGCATCTTCCTATGGTGCAGGTCCAGGTACTAGCCGTGATTGTTGAGTTCGGGGTTCGCAGGTGATTCACGAGACATTGATGAGCATCAACAGCTCTGGACATTCTACAACCTCTTTCTATTTTGATGGTTGTCTTTAATATTCAGACACTGACCTTGCATATGTAGTTTGGATTAAAATGTGTAGATTGCTAGTTTGGTTATGTTTGTAGATATACATATTTTATTTGGGGTCTATAGTAGCTTTGTACAGGTGGCTTCCGGGTCCTGGATAGATTATGTTTGATGTACTTATATGTTGCTAGTATCCTTATCATTAGTGATTCAGGGTAGGTGTTGTGGGCACTAGGTTGACTTACCTATAGGAGGGATCTAACAAGCGCCATTATGACTTGAGAAGTCAGGTCGTGACAAATATTGACTTTTATTTATTTTTAGAAAAAATAAAAAGTATAGCCCATATGATCTAGCTCAAATAAAAAAAATCAAGTAATCATAATTTGATTTAGTATATAAGGTTATAGGAAATGATATTGATTAAATATATTTTTTAAATCTGAATCACGTTGAATACTTAACGAATAAATAATAGAATTAATAAGGATAAATGTGTAATTTATAATTTTAATTTAAGTATAATTAATTTCTACATAATGTAGAATTGTTATACATAAATTTTCTTTTAAGTTATGCTGGTATTATTTATGTAGAATTGCTAAAACAATGGTTATGCAAAATTTTGTATCTACCAATCAATTAACAATGTCAATAATTGTTATCCTATTTGGATATCAAACAATGTATATAATTAATACATATATAACTTTTATCCTATTTGAAAATCAAACAAGTTATATGGTTAATACGGAAATAATCTTTTCCTTATTTAAAAATCAAACAATGTATATGATTAATACTTGAATAATTTTATCATTTTTGAAAATGAATCAATGTATAAAATTAATATATGAATAACAATCGACTCCTTATTGTTTGTTGTATGGGTATTAATTAATGTGTTGTTCGAAACTTGTATATTAATTTTTTATTTTACTTAAATAGGTTGAAATGCTGAAGTGAGAATTTTATTAAGCACCCACAAGTTTAACTTTAAATATATGCAAAGTTTTATCACCTGTTTTTACCTATTTATTATTATGTGTTGATTTATTCTATTATGAACCCATAATATACAGATACAAGTGCATTTTTTTTGTGAAGAAGGACGACTTATTTTTCCATCTAAGGTATGATAGTCGATAATTCATAGCCCCCCTCCCTCTCCTCTCCATGTGAACTTTAAATAGTAAACAAAATTAAAAAGTAATGAACTTGTAATTACATTATGTAATTATAATAAAGTGTAATTACAATAGTTATAGCCCCCTCCCCTTCTCTCTCTACCTCCCCGTAAATTGGAGAGTTGTAATGACCCTCAATGTCATTTTTAGCATTTTCAATAAAAATATCATTTTACCCCTCTCAATAGTAGCCTCGAGTCCTATTTGATTGGTTTTGGAAGTTGGTTTTTGAAAATTTTGTGAAAAGCATAGTTTTTGCTAAAGAGTTTAGTTTTGAAGACTTAAGTCGCTTAATTTTGAAATTTGGAATCATTTGGAGATTCGAGCCTCAGAACAAAATTCTATCAGTTTTGGAATGCAAAAATTGGTCTAGAAAAATTATCAAAATCACATATGGAGTTGTTATGTAAAGTTTAGGTCCGAAGATGGAATTTAAGTTAAAATCTGACTTAGGAACGACTTTGGTCAACATTTTGTGTTTGGATGCTCAAATTGGATTTTTGGTGGTTCCAATGATTCTGAGAGATAATTTTAGCGCTAGCCTAAGGTTCGGCATGGTTTTTGAGTGTTCCAGCAGCGTTTTGGTATTTCTAGTGTCTTAAGGTAGTTTAGTTGTGACTTATCGAGTTTCAGATCAAGGAGAACTAGGATTTGATTTTTGACAATTCCATTGAGTTTGAAACGTTGAATTTAGTGGGATAGCATATATGGTTTGTGTGTACAAAATTTTAAAAGAATTTTGTAGGTCTATTCCGTGATTTGAGCCTTTTTTGTGGTTGCTGATATCTGTCATCTAAGGAATATTCTTTGCGTTCAAGGTACTATGTACAAGTTTGCGAAGGACTCTTTATGTGAACTCCGCGTTCACGAAGGTTCACGGAGTATGGCGGAGTTCTTTCTTTGTGTTCACGGAGTGATGTCAGTGTTCGTGGAGGATCCTGTGGGTTGTTCTCTACATTCGTGGATAATAATTTTTAAGTCTACAGTAGTAGTTGTCTAAATGTCAGGTTTAAGTCTTTTTACACCATTTTTAACATTCTCAAGCTCGATTTTGATGATTTTCACTTGATTTTTCGAGAGAAATTCATTGGGTAAGCTATTTTTAACTTTTTTTTAAGAAATATTAAGTAGGCATAGTGGGCCTTTATTCAATCAAACGACCAAAGCATACAACATTATTTTCAAAAGTCCATAGTTGGTCCAAAACAATACTTATCTATTGTCCTAGTCTTATCATTAAATAAACCCTACATTTCCTAAACTCTCCTTGTCCCTTCCGCATCTCAAAATATTTTTGGAAGCCTCCATGAATCCCACCTTTCATATCCTTCAAATTTGGGTCATCAATCTCCCCTTTGAAGATTTTCATGTTGCCTTTCTTTTCGTCATAACTACTCGATAACTTATCTCTTCCCTCTGGGGCCTTCATTGTTGTTTCTCCTCTAACTCCTTCATCTTTCAGTCTGTTGTTCCAGTGGAAAAGGTCATCCCTTTACCTTACATCTTTACTTTTCATTGATTATTTCTTGATTTTAACTCAAATTTAGGGATTTCAATTGGAGAAAGGGGGGAAGGGGAGGGGGTTTCATAAACTCAAATTTTTGATAAAAATGATGATCGTGGGCTCATTTTGACTTCATTTTTTAAACGATTTTCGCCACTAGTTTTTAAAAATCTTAAGGAACATTTTTATACAAAAATTTTCATATTTCAACCTCATTTTTCAATATTTATTTTTTGATTTGTTTTACGATTTTCCCCCAATTTTCATAATTATGGTGTCTTTAGCTTCAAATTTTGATTGTAAATTATTATTTGACTAGATTGTGGTGCTTTGGAGTACACTTGGAAGGAAAAAGCTCCGATAATAGAGTGATCATGATTTTTAGCTAAGGTAAGTGAATTTCTAACCTGTAATTAACAATGTTGAACCTTGTATTTTCTATTTGTGTGATTAAAGTGAATTATGGAGTTAGTTTGGGTGTATACTTCATGAAATGAAATGACTGAGAAGTGGTAATTATATGGCTATATTAATTGAGATGCTAATGTGAAATTTGGATTTGAAAATTTTCCTAAATGTTGTGAATCATTGTTGATGCGAATGTTGAGTTATATAGCATTGCATTGTGATTTCAGTTCTTACCTACTCATTCTTTGCATATGCTTATCTGAATTGAATTGTGGAAAGTGATAAGAGAAAGATATTGATACTTGGGGTCGAGGCTTTTACTAGCAGTGTTATCTATTGAGGTCTTTTTTGGCAGTCAAGGAATATTGATACTTGGGGCTAAGGTCTTTACTGAACGGTGTTATTTTCCAAGGCCTCTTTTGATAGCTGAGGTATCTTTCAGAAGATACATGATCCATGGGAGACCCCTATGGGTTCCTATATGAGATAATTCGCAGATGTGTATCATAGGACAGACATGCACCATGATTACTTGACATTGCATTGCATCATCTTGCACCTCATTCACCTATTTTGATTATGAGTACCTTCTTTGAGCTATTCGTTGATACTTAATTCCTTGATAATTGTTACCTATTGGCTAAGACTTATTGAAACTGTTGTTCTATTTGGAATACATAGATATATATTGTGTATGTTGGCCTTCCTGCATCCAGGATTGTATTTGTGGAGGTATATTGTTAGGATGATAGAAGAACGTGTGTTCTTCTTTGTTTTACTTAGGGATTAGAATTTATTAGTTGGGTACCATATTGTTGAGTGCTCACCCCTTGCTTCTACATTTATGTAGGTATTAGGCCCGGTACCTCCTAATTTCTTTACTTTCCATTTTGGACTGAGATTGAGATAGTCTAAGAGGTAGTCGTTAGTCCCTTTTAGTAGAACCTTTAGATTTCTATTTACTTAATATTTTTATTTTATTTGAGAATAAAAGATATTCAGACTTAGCGAAAGATGTGCACCGTTTGGCTAGGTTGGGTGTGAGTTTGGCTAAATCCGACAATGGTAGGATTCTTGTTCAAGGTGGATCTGAATCTTCCTTGGTAGTTGATGTCAAGACGAAACAAGGCTTAGATCCTTCCTTTGTTGAGTTGAAGAAGTTGATTGCCGATGGAAAGATTGAGGTTTTCTCCCAAGGGGGAGATAGTGTGTTGCGGTACCAAGGTCGATTGTGTGTTCCGGATGTTGATGGCCTAAAGGAGGTGATCATGAAAGAGGCTCATAATTCTCAATATTCTATTCATCGGGGATCTACCAAAATGCACCGAGATTTGAGAGAGTTGTATTGGTGGCACGGAATGAAGAAGGACATAGCCAAGTTTATGTCGGAATTTCCTACTTGCCAACAAGTAAAAGTGGAACATCAAAGGCTCGGTAGCTTGACCCAAGATATCAAAATTCCTACTTGGAAGTGAGAAGATGTGAACATGAATTTTGTGGTTGGGTTACCCCGTACTCGGAGACACTTCGATTCTATATGAGTGGTGGTTGATAGGATGACCAAGTCAGCTCACTTCTTACCAGTTAAGACTACCTATAGTGTCGAGGAGTATGTCAAGGTGTATATTCGGGATTTGGTGAGGTTGCATGGTGTGCCGAGGTCTATTATATCGGATCGTGGTACTCAATTTACTTCTCATTTTTAGAAGTCATTTCAAAAGGGACTTGGTACTAAGGTCAAGTTGAGCACCGCATTTCATCCTCAAACCGATGGACAAGCCAAAAGGATGATTCAAACCTTGGAGGACATGTTAAGGGCTTGTGTGTTGGAATTCAAAGAAAGTTGGGATGATCATCTATCTCTCATTGAGTTTGCCTACAACAATAGTTTCCATGCTAGCATTGGTATGGCTCCATTTGAGGCTTTGTATGGTAGGAGGTGTAGATCTACGGTGGGTTAGTTTGAAATAGGTGAGGCGGCCTTGTTAGGCCCCGATTTTGTTGCCCATTGAAAAAGTGAAGTTGATCAGGGAGAGATTGAAGACGGCTCAAAGTCGCC
Organism: Solanum aculeatissimum; assembly: GCA_038996855.1. Lineage (NCBI taxonomy): Eukaryota > Viridiplantae > Streptophyta > Magnoliopsida > Solanales > Solanaceae > Solanum > Solanum aculeatissimum. The sequence continues at coordinate 12,765 of JBCEWC010013725.1, forward strand.
AAAAGTCTTATTCGTATGTTAGGAAGAGGGATCTCAAATTTCATATTGGTGATTGGGTGTATGTGAAGGTGTCTTCCATTAAAGGCATCCTGCGTTTTGGTAAAAAGAGCAAGTTGAGCCCCCGGTACGTCGAACCTTATGAGATTGTGGAGCGGATTGGCAATGTGGCTTATAGATTGGATTTGCAGTTGAACATGAGCTCCATTCATCTGGTATTCCATGTGTCTATGTTGAGAAAGTTGGTTGGTGACTTACACCTTTAAAGGATGTAACGGTTGAGGAGAATTTGACCTATGAAGAGGTGCAGGTTGAAATCTTGGATAGGCAAGTGAAGCGGCTTCGAACAAGGAAGTAGCTTCGGTCAAGGTGTTTTGGAGGAACCAGGACGTGGAGAGTGAAACGTGGGAAGTGGAGTTGGACATGATGGAGAGATATCCCTATCTTTTCCAATCTACTCAAGCCTAAGGTACTAGGTTCTATCCTTTCTAATGGTCCTAATTCTTTACTTCTTGAGTTTCATGACATTGCATGCATACATGAGCACGAAAATGATTTAAATGATATTTTGACATGAGTTTTGAATGACTTTTGAAATAATGCATGATCCATGATGAGTTGTGGTTAAAATGTCCCTTGTTTGATTGATACCCTTAAGCCGTAATTTTAGGCCATTCGAGGACGAATGTTCCCCAGGGGGAGATGATGTAACGATACAAAAAATTTTGAACTTCATAATGGTTGGTCAAGGTTAGTGTTGAACTTGTCATGGTTGAGTTTTGGCAGTCGTGGGTTGTATTTAAGTGGTTGATTTCAACGTAATGGTTTTGGTGGAAGATTGTAAGGCCGATTAGACAGCATGGACTTTGAAAAGCCATATCTCTGGGTATGAGATGAAATGTGTGGGATATTATATATCAAATCGAAGATCTTTGAGTTATCTTCGCAACACAACTAGTTTCACTCAATTCGGAGTTTGGATGTGGAAGTTATGGCCCTTGCAGTGAGATTTCCTGTATTCAGAAGTATGTTGGAAAAGGATTTGGGACGAAGATGAAGTGAGGGACCACGGACCGTTTGGTGGTTCACGGACCGTGGTGTGTCCCGTAAGTTGATCCAGTGAGCTCCCCTGGAGCTTGGACCATGCCCCGGACCAAGTGGAATTCCACGGATCACTTCACGGTCCGTGTGAGCCTTCAAGATCCGTGAGGGTCTCCCATGAAGTGATCCAGAGAGTTGATCAAGGCTCGGGGCTGGAATACGGACCAAGTGATGCTCCACAGATCAGTACACGGTATGTGTGCAGCTACACGGTCCATGAGGCCCCTCGTGAGTTGGTCCAGAAAGTTCCCCGAGAGTTCAAGCCAAAGTTGAGACCAAGTGAAGTTTCACGGACAGGTTCATGGTACGTGAATCTGTAGACGACCACTGGGTGGCCTCTGTGAGGCCCTATTTTCTGTGATCTAGTCCATTTTATTAATGGTTAATTCGTAATTTGGTTTAATCTTATGCCCCTTTTAGCCTTTCTAAGGTCTCCTAAAGCTCCCAGATCAAACCCTAATCCCCTTTTATTCATTCTAACACTCTTCAAACCTCACCAAAATTCTCTCAATCCTCTTGACCTCCATTAATGAAAGCTTGAAGAAATTTGGGGAAAATCATATTTCTTGCTAATTCATCCAATTCTCTTGGCTAAACTCAAGGTTTGTGGGATTGATTCATGGATTTCCTTTCATCCATGAAGACCCAAGAACCCTTATCTTTAAATTATGAATTTAAGCTTTTCTTTAATTATGGGTTCTTTAAATTTTGATGTATTTAATTGAATTGAGTTGGGGTTGTAGAAATTAGGTGATTTAAAGTTGATTTAAGTTGGAAATTCATGAAATACATTGAAAATCTTGAAGGTCTAATGTGCATGTCCCTTTGATGATTTAATATGCATGGGTAAATTGCATTATGTTTTGAATTGGGATTTTTCTCATGAATTATGTTGAATTATCTATTGAATTATGGTTTAAGGTTGGAATATCAATTACCATGCACTTGATTCCTCATTCATGGCATATGCATTGAAGTATGGTTATGATGAAATTCTTGTTAAGGGCATGACCC
>JBCEWC010013726.1:0-14875 GCA_038996855.1 Solanum aculeatissimum
GACAATTATTATGAATGAGGAGAATAATATTTATTATCTTGAATAAAGGAAGGAAAAATATTTATTTGTATACCATAGTTTTTTTTAGAAAAATAGGAAAAGAGCAACTATAAATAAAGAAAAAATAGGAAAAGTATTGAGAGTGGGATTTGAACTTGGGGACCAACAACACTATAAAAACCTTAAACACCCACCTTGAACCATTGGACCAACCAAACCTTTGATTTAATGGGTGCTCTATGTTTTATTTATACCAATGTTTCTTAATTTCTACATAGATATATAATATTCGGTACTAAATTAATGGGTGCTCGAGCACCCGGCGGACTTCATGTAAGTCCGCCCCTGGTCACCTATAATATATTAAAGTTTGAATTTTGTATAATTCGCACGATTAATACAAACATTGTGCGCATAGAATTATACAAACGCTATAGACGAATTGTACAACGAAATATACAAACACTATAGAAAATCTGTGAATTGTATAACGAATTATACAGACGTTACTATAACTATAGTTACAAAATGTAATTACTCAAACTATAGTTATGAAGCATAATTAAGATATTTTTGAGTGATTATAGGTGAAAAAATTCCTCATATCTAATTCGAATTACTCAATGAGAAATTTTGTCAATTTTTTATTTAAAAAGTTAATATGTTATGTATCATCATAATTAAAAAAATAAGTTTATTGGATTGAATCATGAGTTTCTAAATTAGGTAATGCTTATTGTTTATTATATTATCCTAGACAGCATAATTTGGGTTGTGGGTCTCTCTATAGGGAGAATATGCACTAATGTGATGATTGAAGCCCACCTTTTTCAGACCATAAGGCAACTTCACTCAAATTTGATGGCGGAATCAGAATTTTTACGGGATCTTCAAAATTTAATATTTAATTTTTTTTTTAAATGATGCAGTTTAATTTGGTATGAAATTAAAAAAAAATAAAAAAAAGTTTTAAATTTTATAATTTAAATTAAAGTTATATTAAACATACCAAAAATCATATAACCTTATGGTCTTAAATATGTTACATGGAAAGTCAAAATTAAAGTATTATAAAAAAAAGTCATTTTTTTTAAATGGATAGAATGTGTGTGTACACACACTTCGTATATACTTCTTGTAATTTTTTGATATGTGTATTACTCACTCATTTAAAAAAGATAACTTGATTTGACTTGACACTGAATTTTAAAAAATTAAAAAGACTTTTCAATCTAGTAGCCATAAATTAAAGTTATGTCAAATATACCAAGATATTTTTTAATTTTATAGATTTAAACATGTCACGTGAAAGATGAAATTTAAAGTGTTATAAAAAATGAAAAGAGCCATTCTTTTTCAAACAAACTAAAAAGAAAAATAGGTCATTCTATTTGAAATAGAAGGAGTATAATTATTCAACGAATTTCATTTGGCTACGCCACTAATAAAATTACAAAGACATTCTTAGTGATTTTTACTACCTTTTTTGTTGTGTTGGATATGTATTATAAAATATTTGTATATAATTTAGATAGATATTAGGAGAGACCAATGGATCGTTCAAACGTTATTTTCTTATTTTTAAGAATCTTATTCCAATCAAACATGAAAAATTGAAATACATTAGGTCCTTGTTTTTACAATAGATTAAAATATATATATATATATATCACATAAATTTAATGGAGGAGATACAATTTTCTACAAATCTTACATATGCACAGATTGTTTCCCATGTTTACAATTACAGATGCATGTGCAGGGGCGGATCCATGTGTAATGGAAGGAATGTCATGACATTGATGTTTCGATGGAAATTTTGTATATACGTGTATATGTATAAGAAATATAATATATATTATTGAAAAATATATATTCAGGAAATAAAATTTTATATGAAGAAGAACACCCAGACGAAGGTTTGATAATATGAATTAAAAACACATATTGAAGGCTTGAAATACGTGTGAAATGCTTTCCCAAAAATGATATTTGCTTCCTCTCCTCTTCGAGATTGCTATGGGATTGCACAAATAGTTTTAATGGATATGACAAACTTATGAATTTCTGCACTAAGCAAATAGTGAAGAAATCTTGTTGGAAAGCAAAACTTGAACTTGATCTTTTGGAGAATATTGAAGATAAAATATTTTGTAAGGTTATGATGACAAAACATTTTGTAAAGTTACACTTATATTATAAATCTGCAAGAGTTGAACTTAAATAAAATTGGTGATCCCAAAGAATGAAAGAACATACTTTTTCATTTAAATGACACATCATTTTAAATAAAAGACACATCCATTCATTTAAAATACTAAATAATAATTTTAGTTAAACAAAATTTCAACATATATTTGATCTATCACCTAGGGGTGTGCATCCGGTTTTAAACATTATCGATTCGGTTTATCAGTTTTTGATTTTTAAATATGCTAAACCAATAAGATAATGTTTATCGATTTTCGATTTATAGGTTCTAAGTCCTTACGGTTCAGTTTTCGGTTTACCTGATAAGGATGATAATGAGAAGTTGCATTAATAAAAATAGATGGAGTACGAAAGAGTAAAGACTAAATACTAAAGTGGGTAACTAATTACTAAAGTACAGTAAAGATTAAAATAGGTAAAGTAATACGATAGTGTCCTATTACTATTAAATATTAATATTTAATATTTACTGAAGGGTAAAATAGTAAATTATTATAATCTTACTGGGCTATCGGTTTACCCAATAACCCAATAGTAAAAATCGATATCGAACTGATAACCCAATAATTTTTTTTTTCAAAACCATTAAAAACCCGATAACCTAATAACTCAATAACAATAAACCAATAATATTTTTATCGGTTCGATTTTTGCTCACCTAGAGTAACTAAAAGTTTAAATGTGTTAGTGGCAAAGTGTGGAATCAACCACCCACTTGATGAGGGTTTGCAGAGTCCGGAACCAAAAGGGCAACAAATTTTTTGATTTTAACCAAAAGGGGACAAAAATAAATTTTCAAACCAAAAGGGCAAAGGCGCAGGCTATCAGGCGCCTTGCCCTTTTGGTCTGACGGCCCCGTTAACGGGGTTAAAAAAAAAATTAAAGGTAAGGCGCAGGGTGTCAGGTGCCTTACAAAAATCAAAATATTATTAATTTATTAGTATAAAATTATTCACTTAAACATTTTAAATACTTTCTTTAAAATTTATAAATATTTAATTATAAATAATAAACACAATTATTAATATAAATAAATTTAAAATTATTATAAAGATGAGTAAAACTTGAAATCCGTAAATAATAGGTGGACCAAAATCCCAATTTTTGGAGTAGGGGCTTTGTAAGTTGAACACGTGAATGGATAGATATGGTGATGAAATGAAATAAACTCCCCAACATGGAGGAACACATAATGTGCCCACTTTCCAGGCTAAAAAAATCACAAATTTGCTTCAATTACTCCTCTTTTGCTGCAATTATATAAGCATAAAAGTTGTCAATGTCATGGCTATTACACATTAATTTGTACATTAAAGCTTACAAGTAATAGTTATGAGGGTCATTCAATATGGGTCTTGCTCAATTCCATCATCTCAATTTCAAGAATGCTCCTTTTCCAGGTGAATTTACCCAACAAGTTATCTTCTTCTTTTTTTTATTTCTGACTATGTTTCTCCTGTTAAATTATGAAATTGTTCTTGTTGGATTGGTGGTGGAGGTGGGGTGGGGGGTTAGTCATTTGGTTAAGTGATATGATTTTAGGTCAGTCATAGTAGAATCAAGAAAATTTTCACCAATTTGTTCCCATTGAACAAGAAATTTCATGCTTTTCAGAGACATGTCTAATGTTTTTTTTTCATGGCTTGTTGTGAGCCTTATGCTTTATCTGTTTTGCTATGATAAAGATTAAAGAGTAGAGAAGGAAAGGCAGGATGGACAGAAAAGGAATGATTGTGTATCTAAATAAATACTCTGTCAGTTTCAATTTGTTTGTCTGGTTTTGACTTAGCACGGAGTTTAAAAATACGGAAGATTTTGAGTTGTGGTCTTAAACTAAATCAGATTTACCAAAATGTGATTCAATCTTGTGGTGTGGAAAGTTAGAACCAAAGATTTATCAAAATTGAATCGGAGGGACTACAAAATAATTAACTGTGTTTCCTTCCAGCCGTACTCCTAATGTTCAAATTGAATAATGAGTGATTGAGTGTTCAATCTTCTCTTTTACCTCCTCATATTATGGCTAAATCAAAACCAGGATTTTCAAGAAGAGAGTTGGAGTCGTCGAAGTGATCAAGTCTAACTTGTCAAACTCAGATGCGAAGAGAGCAAACCTTTCTGCCAGGAAGAAAGAAAGAATTAGGCTCCCCAAATATGACAGTATTGGTGGAGATGATAAATCATTGCATATAAGTGAGTTTCTGAGCCATAAATCTGGTGTTGAGGCAATGTTGAACAAGAGAGCTTTGCAAAGCTTTGAATCTATTGATTCTAACATGTACAGGTAATGATTTGTATCTTCTTGCTTATTGTTCTTGTCTACTGTCTTTGGTCCTAGAACATTCCATCTTTGTCTTCTATCGTTTGTTCTTGCTGTGTGAAAATATTGCATTTAAATACTGTAGCTAGATGTTAAGTAGTTTACGAGTTATCTGCTTAAGTATTGAAAAAATATTAGAAACATAATTGATAAATCGGAAAAGAAAAGCTTTGCAGAACAAAAGCAAGCCATTGTGCAAAGAAATGAAGCTAATCGAATGATTACGACTCTGCGCAGGTATTAGGACACTGAAAAATTTAACCACTTCATACAATTTTGAGTACTCTTTAACTCCTATTGGTGTATGAACCATAAAGGATATGGATTTAGCCTGTATGTTGGATTCTAAATGACTCGAGGATCCACTTTTTGCACGGCCAGATCATCAATGTGAATTGTTATAAGCACTATAAATTTAATTAATTAGTGCATCTAGTTTTGCGTTGGTAACTTGAGAAGCTTGTTTCTGAGATTTATCAGTAGTTGGAAAGGCTTAACGATTTATAAGCTTAGTGAATAGGTGTTGCCTAATGACTGCCTGATATTTATTGACACAACCTGATTCTTGCTTTCATGTACTATGGTTGTGTGAGACTTTGGTTCCTTGTGCTTTTCATTTCAAAATTCTTCATACATCTTAGCTATAAGTTCTTCTGGTCCATGTACCGATAAAAAAGAAGTTTAGTTTGGTTTATGTTAGTTAGGCAAACAACAAGCTGCTCTTGGTATATCAGCAACCCCCCTCACACACACACACATGGACCTTTAAAAGAAGAATGTTATTAGCTTCCTGTGCTTGTGATATCAACATAAGATTATAACCTAAACAGTTTTTGTAATTAAAAGTTAATTAGCTAACTGGTCCTGACCTCAAGGCACCACCTCAAACCAAGACTTACTGTAAATCCATGTGAAAAGAAACTTATGAAAGAACTGCCAGTTGTCCTGTTATCCCACTAAGAAAGATAGTATTTAAAATGGAGGCTCATTGAATTGAAAGTCAATTCTTATGAACATCCAGTAACACTAACCAAGTTGCAATGGATGTTTGCAAGAGCCAATTGAATGTGAATTGACCAATGGCAAAGAAATGTGCAACCAGGTGCTAACACAACAAAACTCCAGTGACTACCAAGCAAGATCTTCTGATGACTAAAGTAGAACTGCATGTAAACGAGATTCTACTCTCAAGTATAAAGGATTACTAATGAATTCCAATAGAGACTAATCAACAGTGGACGTAAAAAGTAGCCTAACTTCTTACTCAGATCTGAAATCCCACTGCATTTGTGTTGAAAAGAACACAGCATGTCCTTTGCACTAATTTTATATTACTTCAATATTTTTTGAGACTTCTACGGAATCTAATTATAGCATCTTAATGAGCAGAATATAGAAATCTGGTGCTCTGTAGCATAGATGATCATGATTTGTCAACTTTAAGTAGATGCTGTGTGCAGATTGATTTTTAAACTAATGATACTTCTTTTAATTGGTAAACTCAAGCCCCTAATTCCCCTTCACCGTGGCCTAAGAGTAGTTTTTCCTATTCCCCCCTTATACATTAGAGTACCTCTTTTGGCTTCTTGAATAGAGATATTAAACTTGGGTAAAAATAATTTTCTTCTCCCCTTTAGTGTGTGGATATCATTTAACATTAATTAACATATTTAACTTAATGGAGGAGATGATATGCTTAATTAGGTTCTCTAACCATTTGGAAGAATAGATTTCAGTTCAAGAAGGAAATTATCGGCCTATACCTGGAATACAAGTGTGTAACTTAAAAGATATGAAATCCTCAAGAACTATCTAGGAAACTTTGAGCCGTGTCTTAGACTTTTATGTGTCCCAACATAAGTTTAACATTTTAGCAGATCTTCTGTGTATGTTGAGGAGTCCATAAGGGGTCGTTTGGTAGAATTATTTAAGGGAGTCCATAAGGGGTCGTTTGGTAGAGTCTATTAGAAGAAATAGTGCATGCATTAGCTTTGTGTATTAGTAGTATTTTGTTTGGTATACTTTTTCATCCTATGCATTAGTTGTACACTCTATTGTGTATTGGGTGTGTGTTACTAATACATAGAAATCCATGGTATTAGTAATGCAAGGGGTTTTAATGAATGCTTTACCATGGCTAAAGACCCCATTGTCCCTCAAAGTTTTTTTTACATCTTTTCCACCATAATTGTGGAGGGTATCTTAGTAAATAAATATTTTTATGCGATGCATGTTATTTTTAGTACACTAAATCAAACAATGCATAAGAAATAACTATTCATAATTATGCAAACATTACTAATACACTCTATTTAGCATTATTCCTATACACCCTACCAAATGACCCCTAAAAGATATGGCAAGGAAAAATAAAGGGGGAACTGCAGCATAGCTGATGAGATTTAGATAGAACTGTTAAGTGGAACTGTTTAATAATCACATTATAAAAATGGTCTGTAGTCACTTAGAGCTTTTAATACTTTAACGCTAGCGCCTTCTGTATTTAATGACTGAAAGTCGGGGATGTTTATCAGAGAAAATAGTTGTGGTCCTTCCCAGACTATACATCCCATTCAAGAGTTATATGATCTTGCTGATTTATGTTTTAATTGCAGGTGTACTCTTCCACAAATTCAACTTCTGAATTTTGAAGTTGCCCCTGTTTTGACACTAAGAGTGAACCCGACCAGCGAAGACTGCACTGTGGAGATGTTGTCTTGCAAGGTAAGGCTCCTGATTCTAGAAATATCACCAACCCAAGGAATTAGCATCTCTGATGTGCTCCAGTACCCCTTTCTTCTAGACCACTAATTTTCTAAAGTTTCTATCACAATGGAGGTTCATGAATTAGCTAAAGGCCCCGCGAACTTTAGTCTTCTAAAGATTCTTATGAAATTATGTTTGTATGAACGCCAGTTATGTAATTAATACAGAGAATAATGATGTTCTCATTTGCAGCTATCTGCTTTTAATCTAGTTAGTACCATTAGAGAACATTTTTTATCTGGAGGGATATAGAGAGGATGGGAGCAAGTAGTGAGTTGAGGTTTAATTTCCCTGTCTTTGTACATGCAAGATAACAGGTTTTTCCTGGACGTTAGCGTCTCCCACATTTAACTTAATACTCCCTCGTTGTGAATGAGATACATGTCCTGGGATCTGTGTATTTTTTTTCCTATAAATCTGAGATCTGCGTTTCTTACAATTTTGTTATCCTTTAAAGATTTGATATATAATCCTTAATGCCTGATGTTCATTGCAGTTTGAGGGTTCTGATCTGGTAGAACAGCAGAATGACCACTTTTCAGGTATTCCAAACAAGTTTAGAGCATGGCATTGTTATCAAATTGAATGAAACTAGGTGTTTGTAACATGGTTATCAGAATTTATATTACATGTTTACAACACATGCAATTGTTTTTAACTTGCAGCATCAATGATAAACCGTATAACGTGGGAAACAGTTAGATCTCAGCCTTTCCTCGATGTTGATGTGAAATTGAATATATCTCTTGAGGTTATAATCCTTCTCTTCAGTAGAATTTTATGTTTATTCTTCATGCAAAATCTCCTTTGAAAAGTGTAGGAAATTTTCTCAGAAACAAAAGACTACTGGTTCTACATCTTAGAATTTCTCCGGGACAACATCACTGTATCCTCGTTCATGTTTAGATGCATACAAGGAGGGATGAAAAGATCCACTTCCTTGTCCTCGCACCTGATTCACAGTAGTATACTACACTAAAAGAGCAGCCGAGTGCACAAAGCATCACGCGTTCATACAGGTCTGGGAAGGCACCCCAATGTTATGTTGGCAGCTTACCCTGACACCACATCAAGGGTTGATTCCACAGCTCGAACACTTGACTTACACTAGGAAAAATAGATATTGTTCCTCTTTAGAATGCCGCCTCTCTAGATATCAATGCTTGCTTACAGCTTTCGGATATGCTTCAATGAGGGGATCTATGGGTCTCCTGCTATTCAGAGAAAAGTACTTTTAGCATCCCATCCATAAAACAGTCAGAAACAAGAAGACATTATAAGAATATTGGATCGATAGCAATATTATATGTTTACTGTGTCATATATGTGGTTGTAGACTTGTAGTCAGGTATAGTGACACCAGAACGTGGTATGCGGGATTTAACCAGATCTGATGGGTCAGAACATCTATCAATCTTCAGATTTTTGTTCCACTCCACAGAACCGAGGTCAATGTATTTGAATGACTAGATTCTTTTCATGCCATAGTGAAATGTATTCTTGATATATTTTCTTTGAATCTCTACAACTTTCAGTACAATTATCATATTGACAAGAAAAGTTTCTTGGATATTATGACCCTCTAGATGGAATTGTCACCTTAGATTGTTCTTGCAGATATATACCATGCCATTCACCATGCTGCCTACCTCTGCCGTCGAGAGTCCTGGTAACATGTGAGTCTATTGCTACACTGTCTTCACTATCTGTGATCTAGTATTGCAGTGTAAATTACACATTAACCAGACTCTTTTAATTGACATGTGTGCTTTGCTGTGCCTGGATTTTTCTTAGAGCAAGGTCCCCATAATAAAGAAAGAATCCGAGTCTCGTAAGTGGTCATTGCTAGATTTAGAGATGCACTTCTTTGGTGCCATTTGGACTAAAAATAGTCCATGTTTCCATTTGCCAAGTTCTATCAAGAATTCCCGTGACTCCAGAAGATAAGTTGATCATGACCAGTTAGCAGTGACGCTTTTCTTTGATAATTTCAGCTTATTAGCATATAAATGAATATAGAGGTCTTCATAGGTTTGGCACTAAATGTCTTCTTGTATAACTTTTCTTGATCTGAAACTTGGTCTAAAATGTTCGGATCATCCTTTTGGCTATAGACATCAATTGAACACTCATTTATCGTTTCATAAACATAGTTCTGCATACATTTCATTTCCATTTTCAGAATCTAATAGTTTCAAAATGACATTTCTGTCATAAAATAGAAACGATCATCAAAACATTCATATACATTGGTCATGATTAAAATCAAAGTTCTTCTACCTCTTTTGTACTTCATCTCAATCCTTATCATGAGTCATGTTTCACACAGAATGATGCAAGCTTTAGTGGACAGGCTAGTACCATTGCTATTGCAACAACTGCTTCAGGATTATGATAACTGGGTTCAACAATATCAGAAATCTCTGTTGTGAATCCAACCTCTCTTGTAGCCGAGTAAGTTAACTACATTTATGGCTTGTCGAGCACAATATAATGGAACTCCATCTAGCTACAACACTCCGTGTGAGCCCATTTTGCTCCGTGTGCTGTTGCAAGCTTGCAACTCATCTTCCTTAACTTGAAGAGCTCACCCATGGAGTAGTCTAGGTATGCGCAGTTCGGACATCATCTTATCTAAAAGGTATATGAATATGTTATGCAGATGTATGTACTAAACTTCATCTTTCCATGGTCGAAGTTTAAGCCGCCTATTTGATGTTCCTCTCTTTTGTACAATATGTGAATCTTCCCTTGGTGATATAAATTCATTTAAGGCACTGGTGTCTGAAATCGTTATAAGCTTGCCGCTACAGAACCAATTTGTAATTTCAGCCGTCTTTGCCTTAAAACTCAAAATATGGGGCACTTGTAATCATCTAGCATTTACACATAACTGAAATCTGGGATTTGCAAGTAAACATCCACCCACTAATCAAACATCATGAAATACTTTTTGCAGAAATATATTTCACGAAAATAACTACCATCATACTAAACACACTTCAGCCTCATTGCAATTTGCTAGTACTCCTGGATCGGAGATGACTGGAGGAATTTGACTAATAAGGCCAAATGATCTACATCACCGGAAATTGGAACTATTACAACACCAGACATGCATCCAAATCTTCACCTTGAGGCATGTTTTGAACCCAAGGCATTGCAAATAAAATTCACCAAAAGGAAAAACATGGGCCTGGAACCTTACTTCACTCAAGAAAGCAAATGTCGCGCATACTCCCATATAAGAAAACATAAAGAGTCGAAGAAATGACAACAAAAGAGTAACTTATTACAGCTAACTCTTGCACAACAATTTTAGGCTCATCAAGAAAATCCCGTTTAGATAGATACACTTTAGAGTATTTCGAGAACTCACATCCACACACATCATCCCTTTGTAGAAAAGCTCACATCTTTACATGGGATACTAAACAGCTAGCTAAATTTTGCCTCTTTATGCTTGTTTTCCATACACATCAGCCACTCTTCCCCTCCACTGAACTGCTGAAACTGGCAAATAGAACAGATTGTGAGAATGTCAGCCTATCACATTATGTAATTCTTCTAAAAGAAATTAATGCAGCACATTTTTGAAGCTTCATTCAGAAGCATTGTACGCTTGGAAAAGAGCATGTTAAGTGCAGTAACCGTAAATCTTTAATTTGCTGTGTCAAATTAGTCAGGGAATGGGAATCCAACAATATAATCCTAACGAGAATGAGCAATCCGAATGTCGGTGTAAGAAACCTGGGCCAAAGAAAAGAAGAGCCTCTTATAAATTTTTTGATGTTGACCAACAACGGAATCATTTGTTCAAATTTATACATACATGCCAGCTTAGCACCAGTTTCTCTACATCTCATTGCCTTGTGAATATACCCTTGCCTTGACCAGCAGTAATGTTCCCTCATAGATAGCAAAGTTTTCAAACAAGGAACAACCCTAGATAGTAGCAAAACACTCACCAAACTGGAAAAAAATTAGCTTTCTTTTCAACGGCTCATCCACTCATGCACAAACTAAGTTACTTTCAGGGTTCCGGTGGCAATTTTGAAATTGAAGAATCGTCCACTCAAATGCAAATGGCAGCTTAGTGCGCTCAAAGCTCCCGTTTCCATGAAAAGCATGGACATCTTTTTAAAATTCATTGGAAGAAAACCAAAGGGGGATGTAAACCCATATCTATAACATATGTAAAAACCGAGACCCCAGATGTATCTCAAGATTGAACTCACCTCTTGATCTTCTGGCATGACACAAAATCTAAAGCAGCTTTCACCGCCTAGTCTGCCTATCAGCATACTTGTCATCGTCATATCTTCTCCTTCCACTAGAATGTGAATCATCATGCCTAGCCCTCTTGTATGAATCATGACCTCTGTAACTATCACGCATTCTGCTTCTATGCTCCTCCTGTTCATGCCGTCCATGCTGAGAGTCCCCTTCTTTCTTATGCTTTCGGAACTGATCTTCCTCTTCATCTCTTTTGTGTTTCCTTTCCCAGCGGTCATCATCCCTGCTCTCTCTTCTTTCCTGTCCACGCACTTCATAATCTCGATTCTCCCGTTGGGGTTTAGAATCATGGCAATCATCATCGTCATCAGTATCATGTCTTCTACCTCTTTGTGACTTCTTGTTTATAGCATCATGACCATCATCATATTTACCCTCAGTAACATGCCTTTTCTCTTTCTGAATCATCTTGTTTTTCACATCAAGGTCATTTTCACGGTCATCCTCATCAGAATCGTGTCTTCTACCTCGTTCAAGCTTAATGGATTTTGCATCACGACCATCATTATCACCCACAGCATGTCTCCTATGGGCTTTCACATGTTTCTTCTCATGATCAGACTCTGAATAAGAATCAGAATCAAAATCAGAGGGTGAATCGTCACTGTGATGCCGCGTTCTAACCTCCTTGTCCTTGACATACAACTTTCTTGACTTGTTTTTGACATCACGGTCATTAAGGGTTTTCACGTGTTTCTTCTCATGATCAGACTCTAAATAAGAATCAAAATCAGAGGATGAATTGTCACTTTGATGCCGCCTTCTAACCTTCTTGTCCTTGACAGACGACTTTTTTGACTTGTTTTTGACATCACGGTCATCCTCATCAGAATCGTGTCTTTTGCCTTGAAGCTTAATGGATTTTGTATCACGACTATCCTTATCACCCACAAAATGTCTCCTATGGGCTTTCACGTGTTTCTTCTCATGATCAGACTCTGAATAAGAATCAGAATCAGAGGATGAATCGTCACTGTCATGCCGCCTTCTAACCTTCTTGTCCTTGCCAGACAACTTTCTTGACTTGTTACCACCAGCAGTATCAAAATCAGAACTAGCTTGAGCCTTTTTACAAATCTTCTTAGACTCTTCAGTGTCGCTTTCACTACTGTCAGTGTCAGAAGAAACATCCTGTTCCCTCCGCTTCTCTTTTTTCTTACGATGCTTACCCTCGTCCTTCTCCTTTGCCAAGTCATTATCTCCATTGTCACCCTCTTCAGGATGAGCTAAAGCATCATTCTGCTTCTTTTGAGTCTCATATTCAGCCCCTATCTTGAGAGCAGCTTTTAAGTTTTCCATTTGCTTTTCTTTCAAAGCAGCAATCTGGTGTGTTTGTGTTTCCGAAATCCTGAAATGAACAAATTAGTTATTGTTCATCAACCTCGCAGTATCTATAAAAAGAAAAAAAACTAATAAATTAGGTCGTGATTTTTGAAACTGGTTAAGAAATCTAATGTTAAAGAAGACACAAGAATCGACCAGACTTAATCATATATGTACCTAAAATCTATTGTTCATCCTGTTAAACAGGCATTTCCCTCTTCCCCTCATTGAGACTTGAGACTAAATGAAAGCAAACAACATTTTTGTCTCCTTTAAAAGCATACTAATTCAAAAAGATGCTAACTTCTCAAAATCACACCAATCCATAACAAATTCGCAAGGGTCAAAAACAAAACAATATGAACTTAAAAAAGGCATCACAAAACTCTACGTAATAACCACACTTCTTCTAACAAGTACACAATTTAAATTCCTTAACAACTCAGCTAGCTACACATATAATACATGGAAAATTCTCTAAGACACGAATGGTAAGAGCATCAAATCAGTCAAATCTAGAAATTAATTAGCTAGTTCATAAACAAAAACTGATCCAATGTGTATATTATGCAAAAAGTAAAATTATAATTCAGAAAAACAAGTTACTTCTCATTGGTGGATCCTCCAAAATCTTCAGATGTAGCCTCGAGATTCCTTCGTGCTTCCTCAAGCTTCTCGGCGATCTCAGCATCGGTGTATCCCTGATCGGCTAACTTCTCCTCAAGGACGAGAAGTTTGAGCTGAATCTGCCGTTTCCGGTCATGTTCGAGAATATCCTTGTTGGCTTTCCTCGAGACTCCTGCAGTTCCTTGGCCGGCCTCGTAACCTTTGCCGCCGTCTACAAGGACTTTGTTCGTCTTCGGCTTGACGAAGAACTTGTTAGTCTGGATGTAGCCGTTGGTGCCGGAGCCTCGCGGCGTTTGTAGGCCGATTCCGTTGTACATCTTCGGTGGAAATCGAAGAGAAAAATATCTGATACTTCTTTTGCCCTAGTAGGATTTTTATCCTAGATCGATGAGTAACCCGGACTTAATCGGATCGGGTCAAGGTCCGTTCATGAATTTCGGGTAACTGACCCGGATCTCTTTTTTTTTTTCCTTTTGGGTCGGCTTTTAGCCAGGTTTTAAATATTTTTACACTTTCTTTAAAATTTCAGTTAAATATGAATTTGTGTGTGATTATACGTTTTGCAAGTAAAATGTTTCATATTTAAATACTAGTTTTAAGTTTATGTGTCTTGCATGTTTTTCCTAATATTAAAAAGAATATATTTCTGAAAAAAATTAATTTTTTTAGAAAAATGTACTTGTGTAACAATATAAGAATTTAGAAAGAAAATTATAAATTTCAAGTGATAAATAATTAATTTTAAAAGTTTGATCCAATCCCATAGTTATTTCTTTATTTTGTTTTAGTACTTGCTTCAATGAACAAAATGATGTGGAAATAGTGTTAGATTGGAAGGTAGCTTAGATGTACTTAAATATCAGTTTAAAAGTGAAAAATGGGTAGAAAAATAATTTTTTAAAATATAACTCTAAGTTGGATCTAAATTTTTCTTAATTAAACACTTTTTTCAAATAAACTGAAACATTATTTTAAAAAAAGTGAATAATGTTATTAATCAAACGGGTTCTAAGAGAATTATTCACTTTTTATCAAAAAAAATTCACTTTATTTAATAACTAGTATTCGTATCCGTGCGATGCGCGAAAATTTTTGACTCTATAAAATTAATAAAATAGTGTTCATGATTAAATAATCTATATCTATATTTATATCTATATTTATATATATATACTATATTAAAAGTGTGACGACCCTTAGAAATGTTGATTGAACTTTTTGCCCTTCATTAAAAGACTATGCTTTAGATAAAATTATCTTTTCACAAATTTTCTTTAAATTATTATTTAATTATATTTATAATATTAACTTCTAAAATATATGGAAAGAAGT
>JBCEWC010013727.1:0-14875 GCA_038996855.1 Solanum aculeatissimum
CAAGTCTTCTTCCCCAAATTCTACAAGCTAGCTTCAATGGAGGTCAAGAGAGCCTTAGGATTTCAAGAGAGTGTATACACAGTGCCAATAGGGAAATGTTAAATCACAAAAATACAATTAATAAAATGGAACTTTTCACTATACACAGTTCCAAAATGGTAGCTACAGTTCCATCAACCAGTCACACGAGCCGTTTACCATGCCGTCAACCATGCCTTAGCCAATTCTCCACACCAACTCTCGGAGGACATTATGTTACACTTCACGAACCCATAAATGGTCCGTTCAAGGTGAGACTGCCAGTACAAGGCACCGTCCAACCTCACTTAACCTCAAAATCATCAGCCAATCCTTGTCCTAGCCACTGCCTCACTCCACGAGGCAGTGAACGAACCGTCAAGAGGCAAACGGACCGTCTAAGGTCTCGTTGACTTGGACTTGGCTTAGGGGTGGTTCCAGGACACGCCAAGCCCACTGTGACACCACACGACACCCTAGACGGACCGTACAAAGTTTCACTATCCGTGTTTCTGTCCTTGGCCATTTTTCTGAGCCTATCTCCAATGGCTTCCTAATTTTAGGCAGTCTCACTAATTTGGCCATATCTCCCTCATTCGAACTCCAAATTGAGTGAAACCACTTGTGTTGCAAAGCTAACTCAAAGAGCTTAAATTCTATATGTATTAGTCCACATGGTTAATCTCACATCAAAAGTTATGACTATTTGAAGTACGTTGTCAAAACTGTCCCTCTAGGCCACTTGCTAGCCCAATTTTCATTCGGCCATTTAAACTCAACCTGTGGCCATGAAAACTCAACCATTTCTTGTAGTACATCATAGAATTCCAACCATAAGTAGATTTCGAAATTTTCCGGGTTGTTACAGAAAGTAATACAACAAAATAAGGCTCCGTATGACATCCAAGTCAACAATAAGAACCCCTACTATGATTTGTAGAGTGTAGAAGTGTAGTATGATTACTAACAAGTAGCACGCAGTAGGCATAGGTTGACTGAGCTCCAAAGATAAGGCAAGTATAAATATCATGTAAGCATGGAGCATATATCATATATCATAAGAAATTAAAATAGTAGTAAGAAACTCATAAAAATAGCCTATATAAGAAAAGGAGAAAAAGGAAAACAAGTAATAAAATAAGTGACATACCTGGTGACGCTATCCCAGAACCTAATCCCGAAGACACCTTATGAAAGAGGACAACTCAACTAAAGGAATCCTAGAAAACTACCACATAAGTATCATATAGAAGCTCAAAGACATATCAATTAATATTTGCATAAAAGGGGTGAGATAAAGAAGAATTTGGGTAGTAACTACCTTCAAATAAGAGACCACCTTTTGTACTGCCACAAGTTCATAAGTAGACAAATAATACCTTACTAATCCCCTCTGTGCCCAGCAAGTCCATATCTAGCAAATCCACTCATACAGCATCCCGTACTACCGACAGGTATAAAAAAATATGTTGGTGATAGGGAATGCACATGAATAAAGTTATGATATAAAAACAAGTAGTACTATCAGTGCAATGTGTCTCATACCAAGGTGTATACACCCACTTCCAGTCGTAGCCAAGAAGTATGACCTATGCGCCTCTGTAGGATCACCGGGGGGGCCTAGGGAATGCCCCTATATACATGCTTGGTCCCGATCCAAGTCTTATCTCAATATATATCAATTTATATCCTCGATCCTCTAGGATATGCTCCATCGCGATAATCGAAGATAAATAACCAAATCAGTATAAAAAGGGTCAGGGACTCATCGACCTAGAAACAAATATAATAAGTGCATCCCAGATGCCTCAGCCAAACATATGACGAGCGCATCTTAGAAGACTCTGGTCCAAATCTCAAGCAATAAAGGTAGCACGAGACCCATTTAGAAAATTAGTAGAAAATAGCACGGGTAGACATCTGGTTTACTTAAAACAATGTAATGAACTAATGCGTGCACCTTGGGTCGTACTACAATCATGCATGAATGAGTAACAAATGCATGCATGCCATCACCAACATTCAACAAATATTCATAATCACATATAAGGTATTACTATTAGTATCTAACTCCTAGAGCACAAAAACAGCTTGAAAATACAACTGATCTCTTATCAGGGCCTAGGGCTCAATTATACCCGCAACTCAACAATAACACCAAGAGGAATCTCAACTCTAACTGGGTAACAATAAGGAAGCATGAAGAAACAAGTGCTCACCAGTGCAATTAATAGCCTCCAAGTTCGATAAAAAATATAGTCCTAATAATACAAGCATAGCTAACTCTGCTAAATGGCTATAGAGAAAACATAAAGGAATGTAACATTTAATCCTGAAACACGAACAATATTTACTCTCAAGCCCAACCGGATGGAAACCGCTATACCAAGGCTTCATCATAACTTCTATACTAGGGAATATTATTAAAACTTAGAAAAATTCCATATTAAGGAACTAAAAGGACTAAGGATCACCACATATCTCATTCTAGAGTGCTAATCAGGCTTATGAACATAAAACATTGAAAACAATATTAAATAATCTAATAAAGATAAACTAGGGCATAACTAACAAGTTTCCTAACTTAACTAAGAATTCCATAAGGAAAACCTAGTCTAAGACTCTATCCAAAAACAAAGAAATATGAAACAAGGATCCAAACCTACCTATCACATACAATCCAAACCACACACAATTTATACTAAATAATATCTTAGAAAGCTCAATCATAAAAAGTAGACTATAGCTTACCTCTAAGGTTAACATGCGCACTCCAAGTTCACTTCACGGTAGCTTTCCGCATTTTAATCACCTCTAAATTCCACCACTCTATTATAATATTGATCACCTCATCAATACGGATGTTTGGACACAAAAATTGTATTTTTTGGAGACGGACCCAAAACTTGAAAATGAAATTGTGGGAGTAGCAATGAAAATCTAGAAATTGATTCTGTAAAAAGGTTCTAAATGCATTATAAAGCTTGTACCCTAAAATGGGACAAACATTTATGCTCGAAATGGAAGAAATCAACTCAATAATTAGAATCACCATTAAATATTAAACCAATCTAGCCAATCGTTTTTGGGCTAAATTTACCTTCACATGATGGTCTTCAATCCTTTCTGAACACTCTTACACGTAACCACGATCCACACAAACCAACAACACTTTGAATCACCTCAAAGGGAGGTCTAGACTCAAGAAATTAGATTTTCAAGAAATGGGAAAGAAAGGGAATTAAATTACAGTGATGTTCGCAAAAGCAGCCAAATGATCGCAAAAGAGAACACAGGCTTCTCAAAAGTGAACCCTCCCTAAGAGATGTTTGTTGCAAAAACGGACATATGGTCTCAAAAGTGAATATCACAAAAGTCGTCAAATGGTCAAAAAAATGATTATCACAAAAATGACCAAAATGTCGAAAAACAATTGCAACAGAACTAGCAATGGCTAAATTTTGGTTTTGATACTTCGCACTCATTCTGAGTCCAGAAAAGACAAATTATATATAAAATATGATTAAAATGATATTCTAGACTCAAGGGTGCAGTCTAAATTTTGAATAGAGATTATTTTAATAAAAAATGAGTCCCACACCTAAGTACAAAAATGGTTCCCACACCCAAGTACCATTTAGCCAAAATCTACCAAAGGGCTTGAAATAAGCCTGGAAGCCTCGAGACATGCACGAAGGATCATTCTAGATCAAATTTGACACTTTAAAGCTAACCACACTGATGGAATTCACATCCCAACATAATTTCCAGAGTTGTTACCAAAGTCAACTTTGAAATAAATTTCAACAACCAAAATGCTAGATGGTTTAAACTAGCACTGAAGTACATGGTACCTGAGCCGATCACACTTCTAGCCTAATTTGTCTATTCTGGAGCTAATGAAACTATTCAAATTCTATTTTGAGGTTATTTACCTGTATTTTTTACTGAAGACAATATTTTAAGTTATAAAGATATCCAAACATGGAAAGATGCACAAAATCCAAACTAACGACTATGAAATCGAACTATCAGTGGTAGTAAGTCATAAATGACTTATGGCCACTGTAGAGAATCTTTAAATGCTGAAAAGAATGGACAGCAGAGGATATGACTTGTAGGGTCTTTACACGTAGAATCTCAACATAAACCCTGCCATCAAATTAAAATATTTTTTAAGTGCTGGGCTATTCTACGACCCCTATCTATGACCCACGTATTCATTTATGACCCATCCTATTGGATCATACAAAACTTTTTAAAACTTGTTAATTTTTAAAATCTTAGACCCTTTCCTAGGACCACCTTCCATGGGCCAGAGTTCCATTTACGGTGCGCAATCATTGCTCATACTTCATTAAAAGTTTCCTAAAATTTTTCAAGTCTCCAATAGCATCTACGACTCATAGATGCATTTGTGGTTCGTAGATGGGGCTCGTAGTTTATGCACCAAAAACATTTTTGCAATCATCTTTCTTATCCGAACTTTCTAAATTCTAGGGTATTATAATATTTCTCCCTTAGAAACATTCATCCTCGAATGAGACATAGGCTAGCATGAGTAGAGACGAAAGAACATTTAATTATGCACCATGAATGCAATAATGCAATTTAAGTTCTATAAACCATGAGTGTTCAAAATGTCAAAACAAAAATCAATTTCGTGAACATACATGTATATGGAACAACTTGGAAAAGTTAAAATGTAGGAATTTGTAGAAGTAGATTATGGAGAACAAAATACCTTGGGCTGAAATGGAGGGAAATAGATAACAATAATGCTTCATCATGTTCGCTTCGACCTCCCAAGTAGAATTTTAAATTTCTTGGTTCCTCCAAAGCACATTATGTAACTTCCTTATTTCTCAATTTTTAGACTCGTCGATCTAAAATTTTAACTGGAACTGTTGCATAAGTCAAAATATTTTTAACGCCTGCACTCTCCAAAGGTACAATAGAGATAGGATCACTCACACAATTCCTTAACAAAGAAAAATGTAACACTGAATGTACAAATGCAAACTCCAAAGGTATATTCAACTCATAGGCTACCTTACCAACACGTCTCAAAATTTGATACAGATCCACATATCAAGGACTAGGCTTCCTTTTCTTACCAAAATGCATTACACCCTTCATAGGTGAAATTTCTAAGTAGACCCCATCATCAACATCAAATTCAAGCTCCCTTCTCCTCATAGCCGAATAAGACCTTTGTTGACTTTGGAAAGACTTTAAACATTCCCAAACAAGTCGAGCCTTTCTTATAGCCTCAATAACCAACTCAGGACCTATCAAAGTGACCTCACTAAATTCAAACCACCCAACGGGAGCCCTACATATTCTATTATATAAAGCCTCAAAATGAGCCATTTGGATGTTATAATGAAAACTATTATTGTAAGCAAATTCAATCAACGGTAGATGATCATCTCAATTACCCTTAAAATCAAGTATTCATGCCCTCAACATGTCTTCCAAAATTTAAATTATTTTGTAGGTTTTCCATTGATTTGAGGATGAAAAGTGGTACTTAGCTTAACTATTATTTCGAGACCCTTTTAAAAAGATGTTTGAAAATGCAATGTGAATTGAGTACTGCAATCTAGAATAATGAACAAAGGAACACCATGAAACTTTACCAATTCTTGAATATACATCCTTACATAATCCTCGGTGGAGAAAGAAGTCTTAACCAGTAGGAAATGGGCTAATTTGGTCATTTCATCTACTACCATCCAAATTAAATCATATTTCTTTTAGGAACGAGGCAATCCTATTATAATGTCCATATTCACATCCTCCCACTTTCAAATAAGGATTTTAATGTCTTGATCTAAATGTCCTGATTTTTTATGCTCCATCTTACTTGTTGATAATTGGTACATTCATCCACAAACCTTACTATATCTTTCTTCACACCATTCCACTATATACATTTCTTATGTCCTATACATTTTGGTAGATCTAAGAGAATTGAATACCGAGTACTACGAGCTTCAGACAATAATCTCCCTAGGCCTTAAGCATTGGGAACACATAGAAAACTTTGGAAACGAAGTACATTATCTCTCCCCAAGAGAAAATCTCAATGTTCTTTTTTGTAATTGACTTCTTCAACTCATTTAAAACTGGATCCTTATCCTGTTTTGCTTTCACATCTGCCATAAGAGACAATTCTGAACTAATGTGAACCATGACACCAATTTTATTGGAGTCAACCAACCGAACACCCAAGTGGGATAATATATTAACATCCTTAACCAACTCCTTCTTCTCATTCTTAACATGGGTAATACTATTCATGGACAATTGGTTGAGAGCATCGGCATAGTACAACATACTTATGTCATAATACTTCAATAGTTCAATCCATCTCCGTTGTCCAAGCCTCAAATCCTTTTCGCTAAACACGTGTTGTAGGCTTTTATGATCGATTAATATGTCAACATTCCAACCATATAGATAATTCCTCCAGATTTGCAACGCAAACACAATTGCCGCCAACTCAAGGTCATGAATTAGGTCAGTTCTCTCATGTCCTTTAAGTTGTCTAGATGCATATACTATGAACTTACTATGTTATATTAGTACAAACCCAAGCCCAACCTATGAGGCATGACAATATAAAACAAATCCATCTAATTCTTTCGATAATATCATTATTAGGGCTGAAGTGACGTGTTTCTTCATTTCTTGTAAACTTCTTTCACAAGCCTCTAACCATAGAAATTTTACCTTCTTTTGAGTCAGCTTGGTTAAAGCAAATGCAGTAGATGAAAATATTTCTACAAACCTTCCATAATATTTGGTCAAATCTAGGAAACTTTGAATGTTCAAAAAAGATAAAGGTCTAGGCATTTACTTTTCCACCTCAGTTTTTGTAGAATCAATCATAATGCCTTCTTCAAAAATAATGTGGCAAAGAAAAGCCACCGACCTCAACCCAAACTCATATTTTCTAATTGGAAAAATATTTGATGATCTCAAAAAGTTTGCAACACAATTCTCAAGTGACCCATATGCTATTTTTTCACTAATGAAGATCACCACAAATATATCCAAATTGATTTGAATACCTGATTCATCACGTCCATAAAAGTCGTGGGGGTATTTGTTAAACTAAATGATATAACCAAAAATTCATAGTGATCATATCGAGTTTTAGAAGCTATCTTTAGAATGTCATATACCCTTACACTCAATTATGATAAAAAAATCAGAGATCAATCTTAGAGAAGTAACTTGCACATTGGAGTTGATCAAATAAATCATCGATTCTCAAAATAGGATACTTATTCTTAAAACTACTTTATTCAATCATCAATAGTCAATGCACATGCAAAGTGAATCATCCTTCTTCTGAATAAAAACCACGTGACCACGGCTAGATACTTGTCCTTGTGAAACCCTTATCCAATAAATCATGCAATTGATCCTTTAACTCCTTATGTTTTGTCGGGGCCATGTGCTCAGGGAAACAAAGATGAATTGAATATTTAGAAGGAGATCTATACAAAATATATTTTTTTCTATAGAAATATAGGGTAGACCATCACGGAATACATCAGGAAACTCATTAGCAACTAAAACTACCTCAAGAGTAAGGGCTTCAAAACTACTATCCCTAACCTGCACAAGATGATAGATGCAACCCTTGAAAATCATTTTTTGATCTTTGAGTCACAAGATAAATTAACCTTTGAACATGTAATTATTATCCTTCTATTCTAGGACTGGCTCATTTGAAAATTAAAACTCAATCACTTATGTTCTATAATCAATTGAAGCATAGCACACATGGAGCTAATATATACCAAGAATAACATCAAAATCAGTCATATAAATCTTTGAAAGACCACATAAAATAATTTTATGAAGACCTATATTAAAGAAAGACATACATATCAAAGTGTAAGACTCAATATAGACTAGTAACCACATTAGAAGAATCGTCCACATCATATCAAGTGTAAGAGAATAAAACTTGTTATGGCGTTGACTACAATTTGAACCTAAGGTAGTACCCTACTGATCCTATCGGTTGTAGTCGTTTGAGTCTGAGCCTGTGCCTGAGATCGACTACCTCCACCTCTATAATCTCTATCATGGTGACACATCTTGCGATATTTAAACTATGTTTCCTATCTGGCCAAGCACTCTCCCTTGTGACTTTTTCATATTTCTTGCATGCGAGAGTAGCTTGACCACCCAAATCTCTTCCTTGACTTTTAGATTGAGACACATTACCCTTGCTGAACTTTAAATCCATATTCATGGAACAATTTTGATCAGAGTACCTTGGCTGAAATTGTTGACGCCACTATTTTTGAACCTAGAGTGTGAAAACTCACCAACATTAATGCAAGCCTTCTTAGATTCCTTAGCCTTATCCCTTAGTTGTTTCTCCTCTATCTACTCTATATAGGTCATAGGCCTTGAAATATCCATCTATTTTATCAACATAGCCGTCTTACATTCCTAGGACACTATGTCCAGAATTCCCAATACAAATTTACTCATTCAAGTACTTGAAATGGAAACCATGAAAAAAAATACTTAGACAACTTTGTAAGTTGAGGTCATACTCCTGAAACTCATAACTCTTGAATTTTAACTTCTCTCAACTCCAATGGGAAAAAAGGTCAAGAAACATACCCTTGAATTCCTCCATACAATGGGACTGACTATACTAGCTCTCTCATTATTCTATTGGTCAAATAAAATTCAGGAAACACCCTTAAGTTGGTATGCCACTTGCTCCACCTTCGCTTCTAAAGACATAAAAATAATGGCCAAAATCCTATAAACCTCATCAATGGATTCATGTGAATCCTCATCCATTTTAATGCTATAGAATTCTGATGGAATCATTCTTGTGATGTTTTGGACTTTCATCACCGTCATCCCTACCGAAGGGGGAGATACACCACTTTAGTTCACTAGAGTTGTCATAGATTTGTCACGACCCATAGACCCTAGATGTGACACGGATAAAGAGAACCTGAGAGCCCTCAATCAAGCCATCTTAGCATCATCACACATATCATCAGTTCAGAAGCACATAGTATGATAAAAAAACACATATGTGTAAGGGATTCCGGGGCTTTGGACTCAAGCTATGGGAACATTTTTGGGAATGGGATGAGCATGAATCACATAGCACATAACAATTACATTCTAAGGGGCGGGTAAGTATGACTCAATCTATGGGAGCATGAAAGTTAGGGACTTTCCACAGAGCTACATTCCCATTCAACAAATCATAATAACATAAGCATAAGCATAATTAAACATAAGTAACAATAGGAAAGTATGAATAGTCATAACATCTCAATAAGCACATAGTAAGGCGTACAATAGAATTCGATACATATCAAACAATGCCTTTACAAGAGTTAGAAGGGTGCCTTGACACAAACCGGCTCACACTCAAGTCATTGGACATGTAAAAGGAAACAAAATCATAAGATAGAGGAAGGTGGGTATCGCCCTTGGAGTATAGGGCTCACCACTAACACAAGTCCAAGATCTCAACTAAGCATCCAACGGTAGATGAACGTTTTCTTCGATCCCTACATGGTTAGATCATGTAGACAAAGAGTATGGGTTAGCACATATAATGTGCTATGTATACGGGCATGCAATATGTATAATCATGAACCTACTAAACAAACTAGATGGAAAGGATGCATATATATATAAAGAGGATATATATAAGCAAGGGAATAATATCATAACAATATGCCATGAAGTGTCATGATACATGAATGCAAACCTATATATCATAGCGGGAAAGTGACCTCAACCGACAACAAAAGAGACCAAGCGAGCCACTACTTGAAATTTGACTACTTTCCGGGTAGATCCCAAGAACCCTATAAATAGTGGTAACAAAACAAGTCATCCCATCAAGGGAGAAATCCCATGTTGGCATATGATTTGATGGAAAGGAGTATGGACCCTTGGAGATAGTACACCCTGACTCCAATCCCTCGGTGCTAAGTCTCATCCCACTAGAATACATATACATATACAATCTTTCAAATCGAGACTTCAACCTTTCAATTCCAAGAACAATGAAAAATGGCTACAAGCCCAGAATCATATATCAAAACCCCTTTCAAGTCCAAACAAAAATTTTCAAGAATAATTTCCACAGACAAATGCAAAGGAGTGGCTCATTCTAACATAACAATATGGTGTAAGCACCCAAAATTCTCATAAAGACATATCAATACATGATGTGATCACATTCTAGTCAATTTCCATGTCTTACCAAAATCAAGTCATGTCATATCAAGAGGGCCAAGCCCTTAATAAGAGTTTCTTCAAATCAAGTCTTTCATGTATGCATATGTCAAGAATGATGAGATAAATTCATGGGAAATAGAGATTAAATCTAAATTAAATAATACGATATGAAATTCAATTTAAAACCATAAGTAAATCTCAATTTTAATCATACTTTGAATTACCCATGCCAAAACAAGCTTTCAAGAGACCATGCATATTCCAATCTTAAAAATTCCAATGTAAAACATGATAATTGAATTTTAATAATCTCAAAATCAACATTAGAACCCAGCCCACAATTCAGCTGAAAGAAATCATCTATCAATTTAAAAAACCCATTTACAAAAAAATCTAAAATTCATCAAAATTTAAGAAAAGGATTTTGGGTCTTCATGGTTGAAAGGAGAATCATGAATCAATCCCACATACCTTGGTAATTCAAGAAGATCAAGAAGAATTTGATGAAGAATCTAGTTTTTCCTAATTTTCCAAGCTTGGTCTTCAATGGAGGTTGAGAGAAATTGAGAGAAAATTTGAAGAGATTGGAACAATTTGAATGGAATAGGTTTTAATAAAGGTGTTTAAGAGAGTTTAAAATAATTAAAACGACCCTAGGATTAACTAAAATTACAATTAAACCATTAATAAAATGAGGAAGAAAAAATTGGACACAGTCGCCGACAGAACACTACACAGACCATGTAGTGACTCACGATCTGTGAGCCATGTCGTGAGGTAACACTTAGAACATCAACCAATAAATTCCCCGGGGAAACTCTCTGTACCACCACACGGACAGGCCTCACTGGTCGTGAGGCTTCACACAAACTGAGTCAGCCTGTGGAGACTCACTTTGCTTCGGATTCTGGGTCCATGGCCTGGGCTACTCACTGGAACACTCCACGGACTGGGCTCATGGGTCATGAACCTCCACAAAGTCCGTGGACGCTCTCGTGGTCCACTTCCTTAGCCAAATTCCTCTTTCCCTTTTCCAAAATATTTTCCCTGCACAGGCAGTCCCACCGAGAAGGTAATAACTTCCACATCCGAACTTTGAATTGAGTTAAACTAAGTGCGTTGAGAAGATAACTCAAAGAGCTTTAATTTGATAGGTCGTGGCTCACACAGTTAATCCTTTACCAAGAGATGTGGCCATTTAAATTCAGCGTATCCATAGGATGTCAAGAAAAAGTTAACCAACACGATTCCTTCAAAGATGGTCATGCAAGAGAGACTCGAGAAACTCATAAACTAACCAAGACCACCTCAAATCAGCCCTCAATCAGAAACGCAAGATTCATAAATTTTTGGATTGTTACATCATCTCCCCCTTGGGAACATTTGTCCTCTAATGGGCTAGAGCATGGCTTGAAGGACAAGAACCATTACAACACAAAACATAATGCATCATCCATCATTTCGAAAGCCATTTAAAACTAATTTCAAAACATTTTTCAAATCATTTTATGCACATGTATGCATGTAATGTCATGAACTCAAAAAAACAAGGAATTTGAACCATTCGGAAAAGGGTAGAACCTAGTACCTTAGGCTTGACTAGATTGAAAAAGATGGGGGTATCACTTCATCATGTCCGACTCTGCCTCCCATGCAGCACTCTCCACATGTTGATTTCTCCAAAGCATTTTAATCAAAGCTACTTCTTTGTTGTGAAGCCGCTTTATTTGTCTATCCATGATCTCGACTGGTACTTCTTCGTAGGTAAAGTTTTCCTCAACCGCGACACCTTCCAAAGGCACAATTGCCTTAGGATCACTAACCAATATCCTTAGCATTGAAATGTGGAACACCGGATGAATAGAGCTCATATCTAAAGGCAAATCTAATCTATAAGCCACCTTGCCCACTCGTTCAACAATCTCGTATGGTCTGACATATCAGGGACACAACTTGCCCCTTTTTCCAAAATGTATGATTCCTTTCATAGGTGACACCTTTACATAAACCCAATCACCCACATGAAATTCAAGATCACTCCTCCTAACATCCGAATAGGACTTTTGGCGACTTTGAGTCGTCCTTAACCTCTCCCTAATTAACATCACCTTCTCTATAGCTTCAAAAACCAAGTTCGATCCTAACAATGTCATCTCACCTAACTCAAACCATCCTAGTGGGGACCTACACCTCCTACCATACAAAGCTTCAAAGGGAGAAATATCAATGCTAGCATGGAAACTATTGTTGTAGGCAAACTCAATGAGCGGTAGATGATCATCCCAGTTTCCTTTGAACACCAACACACAAGCCCTTAACATATCCACCAAGGTTTGAATTGTTCTCTCGACTTGCCCATCGGTTTGAGGGTTGAATGCGGCGTTCAATTTAATTCTAGTACCAAGCCCCTTTGGAAAATATCTTCAAAAGTGAGAAGTAAATTAGGTACCATGATCCGATATGATAGACCTTGGTACGCCATGCAATCTCACCAACTCTCGAATATACAATTTAGCATAATCCTCAGCACTATATGTAGCCTTGACCGGTAAGAAGTGAGCCGACTTGGTCATTCGATTCCCCATAACTCAAATAGAATTAAACTATTTTCGAGTATGGGGTGACCCAACCACGAAATCCATATTCATGTTCTCCCACATAGAAATAGGAATCTCAATGTCTTGGGCCAAACCACCAGGCCTTTGATGTTCAACCTTCACCTGTTGGCAATTTGGACATTCCGACACAAAGTTATTTATGTCCTTCTTCATGCATGCCACCAATATACCTCTCTCAAATCCCGATGCATCTTAGTAGATCTCGGATGAATAGAATATTGAGAATTATGAGCTTCACTCATAATGACCACTCTTAGGCCATCGACATCCGAAATAATCAACCGATTGTAATATCATAGCACACCATCTCCCCCTTGGGAGAAGACCTATATCATTGTTTCGGCCACTAACTTCTTTAATGCTACCAAGGAAGGATCTAAATCCTGTTTCTCTTTTATATTGACATTCATGAAAGATTTGGACCCATTTTGAACAAGAATACTGTCATCGTTCGAGTCAGCCAATCTAACACCCAACCTAGCTAAATGGTGCACCTATCTTACCATTTCTTTCTTCTTCTCGTCAACATGCGGCACATTCCCCATGGATAGTGTACTAAGAGTATCCACCACAATATTTGCCTTGCTCGAGTGAGAAAGAATGCTCATATCACAGTCCTTGAGTATTCCAACCACCTCCTTTGCCTCAAGTTAAGATCCCTTTTTGTGAACATATATTGCAAACTTTTATGATCGGTGAAAACAACAATGTGAACTGCATATAAGTAATATGTCCAAATATTTAAAGCAAACACCATCGCCGCTAACTCAAGATCATAGGACGAATAATTTTGCTCATGGATCTTAATTATCAGAACGCATATTTATCACCTTACCCTGTTACATGAGCACACATCCCAACCCATTTCCCGAGCTATCACAATATACCATAAATCCATCTAATCTATTTGGAAAAGTCAAGACAGGGGCCGATGTAAGACGATCCTTGAAAGTCTGAAAGCTCTTTTCACTCTCGTTCAACCACACAAACTTAGCCTTTTTTTGGGTCAACTTAGTCAACGGGGACACAATAGAAGATAATCCCTCCACAAACCTCAGATAATAACTGGCCAACCCAAGGAAACTTCGGATATCAAAAGGAGTCAATGGTCTAGGCCAATTCTTTATGGCTTCAGTTTTCTTAGGATCAACTTTAATACCATCGTCAGACACCACATGACCAAGAAAATAAACTTCCCCCAACCTAAACTCACACTTGCTATATTTGGCGTACAACTGCTTCTCCCATAAAGTTTGAAGCACCAATCTCCAATGGTCTATATGCTCCTGCTCATTTCGGGAGTAAATCTAGATATCATTAATAAAAACCACCATAAAGTTATCATGAAATGAATTAAACACCCAATTCATGAGATACATAAATACCTTCGGTGCATTGGTCAAACCAAATGACATCACCACAAATTTGAAATGCCCTTAATGAGTCTGGAAGGCTGTCTAGGAAATATCTGTAATGACCCAAAAAATTTTGCAAATCCTTATGGTTGATATTTATGATGTTATACTGGTCCTGGTTGAAATTTGGTAGCCACGGGTTGAGTTTAAGTGGCCAAACGCAAAACGGATCATTGTGGGGCCTAGAGAGCCCGTTTGGATAGTGAGCTTCACAGAACCATAAATTTTGATGTGTGTTGAACCGTGTGGTCTACTACATATAAAATATAAAATCTTTGAATTATCTTTGCAACTCAACTGGTTTAAATTAATTCCAAGTTTGTTTGAGAAAGTTATTGCCCAAAGAGTGAGACTGTCTCAAATTCGAAAGACACTGAAAAGGAGCCCTGAAAATTCCCCAAGGCATGGGAGACGGACTGTGAAACTGTTCAAGGTCCATGTGGGGTTACGTGAGATGGTCCATAGAGCGTGGGGTGGCCATGACCCACCCCATAAACTAAGTTAAGGTCCACGGACCACCCCACGGTCTGTGAGACCTCAAACGGACCGTTTGGTGGTCCGTCAAGTTGG
>JBCEWC010013728.1:0-14874 GCA_038996855.1 Solanum aculeatissimum
AACCTGGTCAGGAAGCTCGAAAAGAAGCTTGCATTTGTAAGTTCTGCAAAAGTCAGGTTACTTTTATTAAAAGCCTATTGTTACTGGTTATCTGTTTTCTAGCACTTTCTTATGATTTTAGCTCTTTCAGTTTTCTATTTGTAATATAGTGAAAATAGCTCATTCCAAATATGAATAGTGTCAGTAAAGTCTTCACTGTGTAATATCTTGGATATTCAAGAGTCCAGTGAGAGACATTAACACAATATGCACTTTTCAGGCTGAAAGAAAATTAATGAAAGCTGAGCGTGTCTTGTCAAAGGTGGAGGAAACTTTAAATCCTTTGGATAGGCGTGCAGAGCCTGACAGCTTAACAGATGAGGAGAGATTTATGTTTCGGAAGCTTGGGCTAAGGATGAAAGCTTTCTTACTTTTAGGTAACTTTCTTTCTCAAACTCAATTTTGTGCTTTTTTAAAAATAAAAATTAAATTAAATTAAACCACCTCAATGTTGGGGGATTAGGTAGAGCTGTACCAGTTCATATTTTGAGCTACAAGTTTTACAAAAGGAGGAATATGGTCCTTTCCTCTATGTGGAATAATGAGAATGAAAATCTCATCCTTGTACAAAAGAGCCCCTGTGCTTAGGTTACATAAGATAACCCTATCTATAACAAGAGAGTCATAATAAACATTCTGAGCAGCTTGTTCCCGAGGGATAAGAAAACATACACAGGATAGGCTCCAGCAGATCATGTGGAGAAATTGACATGGAACTCAGTTTTGTGCTTAACAACCAGAAAATGACCTGAAAAGCTCTTCTTTTTTCAGGTAGACGTGGAATTTTTGATGGTACAGTGGAGAATATGCACTTGCATTGGAAGTACCGTGAATTGGTCAAAATCATGGTGAAGGCCAAGAATTTTGAGCAAGTATCAAAAATTGCATTAGCCCTTGAAGCAGAGAGTGGGGGCGTCTTGGTCTCAGTGGACAAAGTGTCCAAAGGATATGCTATAATTGTGTTCCGTGGTAAGGACTATAGTCGACCACCTACTCTTAGACCCAAAAATCTTTTAACCAAACGAAAAGCACTGGCACGTTCAATAGAGCTTCAGAGACGTGAGGTATCTTCTTTGACCTAATTCCTTTAGTCTTTGAAAGTTCTCTCTTTTATGTGCTTACAAGTAGATTTAGCCCATCCAGTTTGTGTTGCTTAAATCTGCTTCTGTAAGAGTTGCTTTGTACATATGTAATAAGTTCTAATTTTAAAAGAGATTTGTGCTGATGACAATGCTTTGCTGCTGTATCTTATACAGGCTCTTCTGAAACATATCTCAGCAGTTCAAACAAAAGTTCAACAGCTTACTGCAGAAATTGTATAATCTCTTTGCTACTTTCTCATATCTAGTTTTTTTTGGTTATCTTATGTTAGTTTGTCACTTCTTGGCTCATTTGGATTTGAGTTTAACCTTTTCTCCCATATGTTTATGATGGTAGGAACAACTGGCTAGTCTGAAAGACTCTGCGGATGATGAACTATATGATAAGCTAAATTCTGCTTATTCTTCTGAAGACGAGGATAATGAGGTTAGTATCTCCATCTGGCATTTTAGCGGTCACTTGATTGTTCAGTTTCTTTTTTTCTTTAGATTGCATATGGAATGTCATTTCTGTTTCTTTTAGTTAACTAGCAGTTCTAATGACTGAAATTGGCAATTGGGCCGTTATGAATAGGCCTGGATAACCTGAGATTTTTCCTGTTGAATTGTTATTCTGGCTCAGGCCAAAACGTAGTGCCACCTTGGCTTGATCAAGCATTAATGGATATTTGGCCTTGTTGGATCTAAGGAGGCAATTTGATAAGTGGCATATGTTCTGTATCCAAAAAATAATAGTGGCATATGTTTCTTTATCAATCAATCAATTACATCTCAATTCCAAATTAGTTAGGGTAGACTATATGGATCCTCTCGCTCTATTCAGGTCCACATATATGTTTAGATGAATTCCGAGATGGTCACAAAATTGATAAACTTAATTAGTGAAGGCCTTACAAAAATCATAGGAGAAAAATGTAATAGAAAATTAGATGTAGAAGTTGTGCCCAAAAAAACCTTGAAAATTTGTTGAAAACCATTGTGTTTGTACAAGAAGAAACGAAATTAGTAGGAACAGAAGCAGTACAGGCAGAAGGCATATTTAGTTATTTACAGCAAGATCCTGGGCTATTGTTAATTTTACATAGTTAATATGTCCATCACCAAAATCAGGAGGCTGGTCTAAAAGTTGTAGTGAACATCTCTGCATTTGTATTGGTAGGGCCGCCATGCCTGCTAACTTGTCAGCCATAAAGTTCTGTTCTACTGGATTAATCAGCAAAGTTATCAAACACCTGCAATCATAAGGAGGTGTGAGTATTGATAATTAGTAGACGCAAGCATCTGTCTTACCTGCCATGAATCAATCTGAATTTGTAATGATAAAGAGTGGCAATCTTTATCGGCAAGGAGGAGACCTTGCAGTAGAGCTCGTAGCTCAACAATGGTTATAGGGGCAAAAGAGATTGTTCCATTACAGCCTAAAAATCCAATTACTGTTGGCATCTTTAAAAACCTCAACAATACTACATGCATTCACAATCTGACGAACAGATCCATCCATGTTAAGCTTTATAATAGGGGACGCAGGAGGAATGGAGGATACGATTTAACATAAGCTAGATATCGGTGAACAAGTGGACTCCAGTGTGATGCTAGGTATCGGAATTAGGTAGCTTGATTGTAGAGGTGTGAGAAGTCGATAGCATTAATTTGATAGTGAAATTGATTTTAATTTCAAAACTGGTTAAAAGTTATTTTGGCTTAAAAGCACCTAAAATAAGTCAATGGTACTTAATGGCATTGATGCAACCATTGGGGATATTCAATGAAGGGTCGATTTGTGGCGTCATGGGAGGAAACACTGGAGCAAGACATTGTTGTTGCAGGGGCCGTTACATGAGCCCTTCTAAGATCCATTGTGTTATTGAAGAATAATAACATACCAAGTGAAAAAAAGTGTGGAGCATATATGCAATGAACCGTAACAAAAATAACAAGGTGGATCACCTAAACACAATAAATTACAGATAATATTGAATACCAAAATATATCGGCTAAATGAAAATGCTAATACGATGATCGACACGGTGCTCTATACTACTACTAAGCCAGCTACAATTGTGAAATCATTAGAGAGAAACCCACAAGAGGAACCATTTGAGGATTCCTCAAATGAGCCGTCAGATGAAATAACTGTTAGGACCCTCTTGTGGGAGTGGATGAAAGAATTGTCTATGGAGCCATCATTCCCTACGAATAGGAGCCAATCTTGGGCAAATATACACTCACATTTCTCCTCCTCCTTAGCCATGCCTAGAAAAAAAAGTAAAGTTTGCTTTCATTGAAAGTAAAAATGACGAAGAAGTCTCATACCAGAAAAGACAAAAAGGGCTCTTGAAAAAACCTGATGAACTCAACACAATATCAATACCACAAAATGTGTTGAGGTCAATGGTCATGAGCCTTATTCAAGAACTCTTTCTACCTTATCTAGTATAAGACCTTTGTGTTAGTTTTACTTTCAATGAGAACATTACTTTCTTTCTATTCATCACTAAAGAGGAGGAGAAATGTGTGTTTGGGAGGGGATCAAATGGCTATGTCATTGTTGTTGTGTGTTTATTTGCCTAGGATTGGCACCTGTTTATAGGGAAAATTCAGATTTTTTAAATTTTTGTATAGTTTGAATTAGAGCATGCTAAATTGTCGGTAGTAACTATTATGGCATGTAACTAAATGAGGGTGAAATTAGATACCAAGTTGGATCTTATCATCTTATAATATATGTAGTTTATGATTTTGGTCTTGTCCTGACCAATTTTATTGAGTCAAACTTTTCATATTAGGTGAATAATTTAGTGGTTTAATCTGAGTAAGTAGTACCTACAAAAGACAGTCATTGATGTATGTACAAAATAAAATATTAAGTCAAGCTAACATTTTAAATATTAACTATTTTGAAATTTCAATTTCACCAACATTACGATGTGCGTAAAGAAAAATCAATTTAAATGGTAATGTGCATGATTATAGAGATTGCACTGCTTATAGAAACACATCAGAATTATCTTCAATTTTGGCAAAAACATATTCGAAAGAAACTTAATGCTACTTTCAAATATATTAACACTAAATCCTCCTTAAATTTGTTTTTTTTTTACGACTATCTGATGCTGATCAACATTTCATTCAGCTCACATTGAGAAAGAATTAAATTAGTTGAAGGCAAATAAATATAAAATGATTGCACAAAATAATTTGTTTACACAGAGTGGGAAGGAAAAGAGAAATTTTATTCATTCTAAGAAAAGTACTCAAGAAGAAGAGGGATAATAAGTTGCAGATTGTCTTACTGATCTTTTATCAAATGAAAATTAGCATTTTACTCTAATGAGATATACTCCCTTATGGTAACTAAGTTAAATTTTAATCATATTGGGTTACATATCCTTTCTAGTTAATGTCCAACGGTATAAACCAAAGGGAAGAAGAAACAACAAATTCATTTAGCTAATATTCTAGTTTTATCACATTAAGTTTAATGGTTAAAATGTCACAATTTAAACCTAATTAGTGAGTTTTCTTTCTCCAAATCGGTCCTTAGTGTCAAGTCAACCATGTTCCTCTATGAAGAAAAGAGGTCTTGGCTTTTAATTTAGGTTAGGTTTAATCTCTTCATTCATACTATTTTCCTGTTCATCAGCTTGTTCTCCCTCACAATTATGATGTTCAACTCTATTTTTTGCATTGGCTCCAATAACAAAGGTAGCAGAATGAGTCATGCAGGTAGTTATATAACCAAGAATCCTATCATTAACTTGAAAATCACTCAATCTTAGTTCACAACCACAACAACCTATACTACAATAGTTTTTCTTATTGTTTCCTCTTTTTTTTTTTTAAAGGGATGTGCTTGTAAGGCATACTATCAGTTTTGATTTTTGTTTCTAAAATTGTTGAACTATGTTAAGGATGTTTTTCAATTCATTGAAATATATATATATATAAAAAAAATCTGCACCTACCCCTTTCTTGAAAAAGTGTTGATTTAGAATAAATCTCTCTTCAATGGATGCCAAAATTCTCAGCGAAAACAAAAATACTAGATGATTCTTCTCATCTGTCCTAAACTGTAGATCAGAACAATTCAAGTTGTAACTCACTCAAAACTTTAAATTTAGTTTGCAAGTTATTGATTTTGATGAGTTGCAGTTGAAGAGTCTGTCATGATGTGCGG
Organism: Solanum aculeatissimum; assembly: GCA_038996855.1. NCBI lineage: Eukaryota > Viridiplantae > Streptophyta > Magnoliopsida > Solanales > Solanaceae > Solanum > Solanum aculeatissimum. Next base: position 5,317 of record JBCEWC010013728.1, read on the forward strand.
AGTTACCGGTACCTGCATTAGTAGAGGTAGGAGGTACTGGTGGAATTACATGTAGTGCACACAAGCTGGCTCGGACGACACCTTTTTCTTTAAAAAAAAGTGTGTGCTGTATCAGGATACTCTCATACAAAGGATGCCTTTTTCAACAAATACATGCGGATTTTCTCATGTATTGACGGTTTGAACTTGCATAGAAACACAATGCACCAACATCATGAAAATCTCCTTAGTAGCCTTGTTTTATTGCATCAGCCTGTGAAAGTATGGTAAAGGTCATTCCGGACAGTTCAACTTCCTGCTTCACAGTGTGCACGATAAAGACAACCTTTTCTTGATTTTAGCTCTTCATTGTTATTGTCAAATCACTTAACTTGGTTCATTAACAGGAGGAAGGTGATGATGCATACATAGAGGTTTATGACAGTGATAACGATGTTAACCGTAGTGATGATTCAGATGATACTCCACATCCAGAAAGAGAGTTCCAATATGTTCATCAAAATGGATCAGAAAGAGAGCTTGTTTGAGTAAAACACTGTTCTTGACGCTCCCTGAGACATGTTGTCGTTTGTTTGAGCTAGGATGCAAAACTGGGCTACAGAGACAGCAGAACATGAATAATCAAAGAAAAAAATTGAACTTGAGAATTTGATCATTGAGCAGGTTCCATGCAATGCCTATGGATCACTTTACATGATATGCTGTAGTTTTAAGACTTTTTACTTCAAAAGAAAAGGAGAGCCTGGTGGAGAGGGGGTGTACAGCTTCATTGATCACCTCTGTACATATTTGCCAAGGAAATACATCATTGTATACATTTTCCATTCTTCTTTTTGATAATAAACAATTGTGCTAGTATTAGTTGTTTACTTCTTATTCTTTTGGTAGAAAAGAGATGATATTATGTTAACAAACCTACAAAAGAGATGAATTCTCTTATATAATAAGCTGCGAGTAGTTTAGAGTTGTCAACTGTTTGAAGTAGGCAGGTGACTATAATGTGTCTGCTTACTTTTACTATGTCATTTCTAATAATTATTATTTAATTATTTATTCATCTACTTCAACTATGAAATTATAATAGTCGTAATAAATTATTTTTTTGTATCTGGCTATACGTGCCTACTTAATTTTACGGTGACTATTAACATATCTACTTAATTTTACTATGTCATTTCTATTAATTATTATTTAATTATTTTTTCATTTACTTCAATTATGAAATTACAATATTACTCGTAATAAATTATTTTTCTTAAAAGCAACTGTCGATTTATGTGTCTGCTTAATTTGTTTGATATTACAATATTATCTCTAATAAATCATTTTCTCGGTTGCTTCAAATATAAATAATTTAAAATATTCTAAAAAATAAATATAAATACATTGTGTAATATTAATTACCAATTTTAGTACAAATTTTACTTTTACCATAAATAGTTATACTTTTTTTTACCTGAAATAGCAAAAATAAATAAATGTACTTTTTTTTATTTCTCTCTTTCTCCTTTGCACCTTTCTCTTTATTTCTCTCTCTCTCTCTTTTTCTTTCCATTTGTTTTCTCTCTATATATATTTTAAAATTGCAATTATTATAATTTGTGAGATCTAACACTTTTTTTTTGAAGATATGAAAATGAAGGGTTTTTCTTAATTATAATACATTTTAAAATTCAATACATTATACATATTATAAGCATTTTTTAATACACATGGTGAATATATAACTAATATATTTTTTATATGATAATATATTTTAACATCATTAATAAGAGAGACACATAAAAAATAATTATAATACATTTTGAATTCAATATCTAATACATATTATAGGTTTGTTTCAATGCACGTGGTGACTATATAACTAAAATATTTTTAATACAAATTTATTATAAGTATTATGTGTGAATTTTAAATATTTCAGTATGATTTAATTGATTTTACATTATTGGAAAATTTATTATATTTATTTCATAATAATGTATAATATTAAAGATGAGTTGAATGAAGAGGAAAATGAAATATTGGAATAGGAAGAGAGAGAAAAAGAAAAAGAAAAAGAAGAAGATATCTGTAGAAAGAAAAGAGAAGAAAAAGAAGGAGAAGGAGATGGAGATGGAGAAAGAGAAAGAGAAAGAGAAGGGGAAGGAGAAAGAGAAGAGTATTCTTGTAATTTATTGCTAAAATATATTATAGACCGTAATAAAAAAGTATCCTAAAAAAGGGTAATATTTGATATAAAATAAATGATTTATGTAAAAATACGTGCGAAATTGGAACTTAGGAGTAATGTGTATTATTTAAAAACTAATTAAAAATATTATAAATTCAAATAATTAAAAAAGTATATATTAAAATTATTGGCTCTCCAAATTTTATCTAAATCACATAAACTAAGAAAGAAAAATAATATATATTGGGCCCGTGCAATGCACGACTTTGGCCACTAGTTATATTATACAAAGATAACTATAACATAGTAGGGGATGAATCCCCACAGTATTTGTACAAGAAGAATCAAAATAAGTAGGAGCAGAAGCAGTACTGGCCGAAGGCATATTTACAGTATCATTTTTCCAATCTGTACGCTCAAACAATGGAGTAATTCTGATAGTTGTTCATAGGCATCGATGCAAACACTGGGGATGTTCATTGAAGGGACCATCTATGGTGTCACAGGAGGAAACACTAGAGTGGGCACCAGAGAAGCCATTGTTGTTGCGGGGCCATTATATGAGCCCTTCTAAGATCCATTTGTTGAGGAATTAAACAACATATTTAGTATAATTTCATAAAGTGGGGTACAAGGAGATTAGAGTGTATGCAGGTCAATTATCACTATCTCTCTGAGGTAGAGTTGTTTCTGAAAGCCCCTCAGCTAAAGCAAATAAAAGCAAAAATTATAAGGAAAAAAGGCAATGGAGAGTAACATGACAACTAATAGTGAAACAATGTTGAGCATATGCATGTGCAATGAACTATAACAAAAATAACAAGGTGTGATTATCTAAATACAATAAATCACAAATAAAATTAAACACCAAAATACATCGACTACATGAAAAGGCTAATTCTATGATTGACACGGTGCTCTATACTACCACTTAGCCAAATTCAATTGTGAAACCATTAGAGAGAATATTTGTGAAGAAAAAGGAGAACCATGAGAAAAACTATTTGAGAAGGAGTCCTCAAATTAGCCACTAGATGAAACAATAGTTGGGGCCCTTTGACAGGAGCGGATGAAAGAACTGTCGATGAAATCATCGTTCCCTACAAATAAGAGCCAATCCTGAGAAAAAATAAGCTCACATTTCTCCTAATCTATAAACATGCCTAGAAATAAAGTAAAGTCTGCTTTCATTGAACATAAACACAAACAAAGAAATCTCATACAAGAAAAGAGAGAAAGGGCTCTGGAAAAAGGCTCAAGAACTCAACACAATATCAATACCGCAAAAAGTGTTGAGTTTATGAGCCTTAATCAAGAACTCTTTCTATCTAATCTTGCTTGAGGCCTCTGTGCCAGTCTTACTTTCAATGAAAACGTTACTGACTTTCTTTCTATTCATGGTTATAGACGAGGAGAAATGTGTTTGCTTGGGATGGGATTAAATGGCTACGTTATTGTTGTTGTGTATTTCTTTGCCTAGTACTGGCTCCTATTTATAGGAAAAATTCAGATATTGTAAATATATGAATAGTTTGAATTGGAGAATGCTAAGTTGTCGGTAGTAACAATTATGACATGTAACTAAATAAGGGTGTATTGGATACCAAGTTGGATGTTATCATCTTGAAATATATGTAGTTTATAATTTTGGTCTTGCCTTGACCAATTTTATCGAGTCAAACTTTTTATATTAGGTTAATAATTTAGTGATTTTATCTGAGTAAGTAGTATCCACAAAAGATAGTCATTCAGTAATAACAAATGTGTTTATTTTACTCATTTGACTCCTATTTATAGGAAAAATTCATATATTATAAATATTTGAATAGTTTGAATTAGAGAATGCTAAGTTGTCGGTAGTAAAAATTATGGCATGTAACTAATTAAGGGTGTATGGATACCAAGTTGGATGTTATCATTTTGAAATATACGTAGTTTATGATTTTGGTCTTGCCTTGACCAATTTTATCGAGTCAAACTTTTCATATTAGGTGAATAATTAATGACTTTATCTGAGTAAGTAGTATTCACAAAAGATAGTCATTCAGTAATAACAAATGTGTTTATTTTACTCATTTGACTCCTATTTATAGGAAAATTCAGATATTGTAAATATTTGAATAGTTTGAATTAGAGAATGTTAAGTTGTCGGTAGTAACAACTATGATATGTAACTAAATAAGGGTGTATTAAATACCAAGCTGCATGTTATCATCTTGAAATATATGTAGTTTATGATTTTGGTCTTGCCTCGACCAATTTTATCAAGTCAAACTTTTCATATTAGGTGAATAATTAGTGATTTTATCTGAGTAAATAGTATTTACAAAAGATAGTCATTCAATAATAACAAATGTGTTTATTTTACTCATTTGACTCCTATTTATAGGAAAAAATCCAGATATTGTAAATATTTGAATAGTTTGAATTAGAGAATGCTAAGTTGTCGGTAGTAACAACTATGATATGCAACTAAATAAGGGTGTATTAAATACGAAGTTGGATGTTATCATCTTGAAATATATGTAGTTTATGATTTTGGTCTTGCCTTGACCAATTTTATCGAGTCAACCTTTTCATATTAGGTGAATAATTAGTGATTTTATCTGAGTAAGTAGTATTCACAAAAGATAGTCATTCAGTAATATCAAATGTGTTTATTTTACACATTTCAGTCATCAAGAAAGTTAACTTTTTTTCTTTTTGTATATTTTAATTGATGTATGTACGAAATAAAATATTAAAAAGAGCTAACATTTTAAATATTAACTATTTTTAAATATCAATTTCCTTAACGTTATAATGTGTAAAAAAAAATCAATTTAATGATTATATCTTTTGTTTTACAAATACAAATAGCTATTGAATGTTAAATTGTAATGTGTATGATTATAGAGATTTCATCACTTATAGAAGCACATTATAATTTTCTTCAATTCTGACAAAAAACATATTAAAAAAACTTTATGCTATTTTCAAATATATCAATATTAAATCCTCCTTAAATTTTTAGAGGTGTGCCTTTACTCTATTATATAATCATGTGTACCTTGTAAAGTGTAGATCAGAAGAATTCAAGTTGTAACTCACTCAAAAACTTATAAAATTTAGTTTGCAAATTATTGATGTGATGATTTGCAGTTGAAGAGTCTGTCATGATGTGCAGAGTTATCGGTACCTATGTTGGTGAGAGGGAGCAAGTAGTTGGTGGAATTACATGTGGTGTACACAAGTTGGCTTGGACACCACCATATGTTTTTTTTAGTTTGTTTAAAAAAAGAGCATGCTTTGAATCAGGATAAACTTGTACAAAGGATATGTTTTCTAACAATACATGTGAATTTCTTGTGTATTGACGATTTGAACTCTGCATAGAAACATGATGCACGAACATCATGAAAATTTCCTTAGTAGCCTTGTTTTATTGCATCAACCTATGAAAGTATGGTAAAAGATTGGAAGTTTAAAGGTGTTCATAGCAGACAGTTCAACTTCCTGCTTCACAATGTGCACTATAAAGGCACACTCTTTTCTTGATTTTAACTCTTCTTTGTTATTGTCAAATCTCCTAACTTGATTCATTAACAAGAGGAAGGGAACGATGCATACATAGAGGTTTATAACAGTGATAATGTTGTTGTCAATTGTAATGATAATATCCAGAAAAAGAGTTCCAGTATGTTTATCAAAATGAATCGGAAAAAGATCTTGTTCGAGTAAAATATTGTTCTTGACACTCTTTGAGGCATATTGTGGTTTGTTTGTACAACTGAGGAAGTTGAAGAAGCTAGGATGCAGAACTTGGCTACAGAAGCAGTAGAACTTGAATAACAAAAAATATTGAACTTAAGAATTTGATCATTGAGAAGGTTCCATGCAATGCCTATGGGATCATCGATACTTTACATGATATACTGTAGTTTTAAAGCTTTTTTTACTCCAAAAGAAAAGGAGAACCTGGTGGGGAGGGTGTGTACAACTTTGATCACCTTTATACATATTTACCAAGGAAATACAACATTGATGCAACCATTGGGGATATTTATTGAAGGGACCATCTATGGCGTCACAGGAGGAAACCCTGAAGTGGGCACTGGAAAAACCATTGTTATTGCAGAGGTCATTACATGAGCCTTTCTAAGATCCATTTTGTTGAGGTATTGAAGAACAACAATATACCTAGTATAATTTCATAAAGTGGGTGTGGGGACAGTTGAGTATAGACAGGCCTTGCCACTATCTCTCCTCTGAGATAGAGATGTTTCGGAAAGACACTCAGCTCAAGTAAATAAAAGCAGTTATTATAAGGAAAAAAGGACAGTGGAGAGTAACATGACAAGTAATAGTGAAACATTGTTGAGCAAATGTGCAATGAACCGTAACAAAAACAACAAAGTGCGATCACCTTGACACAATAAAACACAAATAATATTGAATACAAAAATGCATCAACTACATAAAAAGTCTAATACTATGACGACACGGTACTCTATACTATCACTAAGTCAAATTCAATTGTGAAACTATTAGAGAGAACATTTGTGAAGAAAAAGGAGAACCATGAGAGAAACTATTTGAGAAGGAGTCCTCAAATGAGCCACTAGATGAAATATGAATTGTTGGGGCCCTTTAGCAGGAGCGGATGAAAGAATTGTCGATGAAGCAATCGTTCCCTACAAATAAGAGCCAATCCTGAGAAAAGATAAACTCACATTTCTCCTCATCTATAAACATGACTAGAAAAAAAGTAAGGTCTGCTTTCATTGAAAGTAAAACAAACAAAGAAGTCTCATACAAGAAAAGAGAGAAAGGATTCTTGAAAAAAGCTCAAGAACTCAACACAATACCAATGCCACAAAATGTGTTGAGTTCATGAGCCTTAATCAAAAACTCTTTCTATCTTATCTTGTATGAGACCTCTGTGCCAATTTTACTTTCAATGAAAGCATTACTTTCTTTCTATTCATGGCCATAGACGAGGAGAAGTGTGTTTTCTTGGGAGGGGATCAAATGGTTATGTTATTGTTGTTGTGTGTTTCTTTGCCTAAGATTGAATCCTATTTATAGGAAAAATTCAGATGTTGTAAATATTTGAATAGTTTGAACTAGAGAATGCTAAGTTGTCGGTAGTAACAACTATGATATGTAACTAAATAAGGGTTTATTAGATACTGAGTTGGATGTTATCATCTTGAAATATATGTAGTTTATTATTTTGGTCTTTCTTTGACCAATTTTATCGAGTCAAACTTTTCATATTAGGTGAATACTTAGTGATTTTATCTGAGTAAGTAGTATTCACAAAAGATAGTCATTCAGTAATATCAAATTCATCAAGAAAGTTAACTTTTTTTCTTTTTGTATATTTCAATTTATGTATGTACAAAATAAAATATTAAAAAGAGCTAACATTTTAAATATTAACTATTTTGAAATATCAATTTCCTTATCGTGATAATGTGTAAAAAAAAATCAATTAATGATTATATCTTTTGTTTTACAAATACAAATAGTTATTGAATTTTAAATTGTAATGTGCATGATTATAGAGATTTCAACGCTTATAAAAACACACTATAATTTTCTTCAATTCTGACAAAAAACATATTAAAAAAAACTTTATGCTATTTTCAAATATATCAAAATTAAATCCTCCTTAAATTTTTAGAGGTGTGCCTTTACTTTGTTATATAAGCACGTATACCTTATAAAGTGTAGATCAGAAGAAACTAAGACTTTTTACTTTACATGATATGCTATAGTTTTAAGACTTTTTACTTCAAAAGATAAGGAGAGCTTGGTGGGAAGGGGGTGTGCAGCTTCATTGATCACCTCTGTACATATTTGCCAAGGAAATACAACATTGTATACATTTTTCCATTCTTCTTTTTGATAATACACAATTAGGCTAGTATTAGTTGTTTACTTCTTATTTTTCTGGTTGTTTACTTCTTATTCTTCTGGTAGGAAAGAGATGATATTATGTTAACAAACCTACAAAAAAGATGAATTCTCTTATATAATAAGTCGCTTATTTGAGCAGCTTAGGGTTGTCGTTCCTGCTTCAGTTGCTTGAAGCAGGCAGGTGACTATAACGTGTCTGTTTAATTTTACGGTGGTTATTAACGTGTCTACTTAATTTTACTATGTCATTTCTATTAATTATTATTTAACTATTTTTTCATCTACTTCAACTATAAAATTACAATATTCTTAATAAATTATTTTCCTGTACCTGACTATAACGTGTCTGCTTAATTTTACGGTGACTATTAACATGTCTACTTAATTTTACTATGTCATTTCTATTAACTATTATTTAATTATTTATTCATCTACTTCAACTATGAAATTACAATATTATCGTAATAAATTATTTTTTCCTTAAAAGCAATTGTTGATTTAAGTGTGTGCTTCAACTGCTTGATATTACGATATTACCTCTAATAAATCATTTTCCTAGCTGCTTCAGCTGTAAATAATTTAAAAATAAATATAAATACATTGTATAACTATAATTACCAATTTTAGTACAAATTTGACTTGTACCATAAATAACTATATTTTTTTGCCCGAAATAGAAAAAAAAGGAATAAATGCACTTTTCTTTTGTTGTTCTCTCTCCTTATTTATCACTATCTCTCTCTCTCTCCTTTGCACCTTTCTCTTTATTTCTCTCTCTCTCTTTCTTCTTATTTTTCTCCATTTGTTTTATCTCTCTCTCTCTCTTTAAAATTGCAATTATTTTAATTTATGAGATCTAACACTTTTTTTTAAGATATTAAAATGAAGGTCTTTTTTTGTAATTATAATACATTTTGAAATTCAATACATTATACATATTATAAATATTTTTTAATACACATGGTGAATATATAACTAATATATTTTTAATATGATAATATATTTAACATCGTTAATAAGAGAAACACATAAAAAATAATTATGATACATTTTGAATTCAATATCTAATACATATTATAGGCCTGTTTCAATGCACGTGGTGACTATATGACTAAAACGTTTTTAATACAAATTTATTATAAGTATTATGTGTGAATTTTAAATATTTCAGTATGATTTAATTGATTTTACATTACTAAAAAATGTATTATATTTATTTCATAATAATGTATAATATTAAAGATGAGTTGAATAGAGAGGAAGATGAAAAATTGAAATAGGAAAAGAGAGAAAAAAAAAGATGTTAGTAGAAAGAAGAGAGAAGAAAGAGAAGGAGAAGGAGAAGGATATTCTTGTAATTTATTGGTAAAATATTTTATAGACCGTAATAAAAAAAATATTGTAAAAAAAGGGTAATATTTGATATAAAATAAATGATTTATGTAAAAATATGTGCAATAGAAATTGAAACTTAGGAGTAA
>JBCEWC010013729.1:0-14874 GCA_038996855.1 Solanum aculeatissimum
ACTCTTGAAGGATCAATGTGCATGTCCCTTTATGATTTAATTACGCATAGGTAATTTGCATTATGCTTTAAATATAGAATTTCTCATGATTTATGTTGATTTACCTTTTAAATTATGAATTTAAGTTTGAATTCCATTACCCATGTTCTTGTTCCTCATTAATGGCATATGCATTGAAGATTTTTATGATGAAACTCTTGATTGAAATGATATATGTAAGGCTTGTGATCACATAGTCTCTTGTTATGGCTCTTTCAGCATATTGGGTGCTTGCACCACTTTGACATGTTTTGAATACTTGATATGATAAGTTAAGTAGATGGGCTACTCTATTTGCATTGACATGGAATGGTTATGACAATGTTTTGGAAACTCTTGATGGCCTTTGGCCTAAGCATAAGCATGGTTTGATCAATGGTTTTGGTTTTGACTAATGATGTTTGATTTGAAAAGAATGTAAGTCTCCCGATTTATGTTGCATGTGTATATATGTATTCCCGTGGGATGTCGGGGTGGACTATTTCCAAGGGTCCATACTCCTTTCCGTCAAACCATGTGCCAACATGGGATTTCTCCCTATATGGGATGACTTGTATGTTTCCCCTTGTTTCAAGGGTGATTAGGGTACTACTTGGCAAGTAGTATGAATCTGGGTAGTAGCTCGCTCGGGTCTTCATTGTTGTTGGTTGAGGTCACATCCCTGCCATATTATGATCATAGGATTGCATCTCATGCACCATGGCATAGCATATTGTTATATTATCCTTGGCTACGTGCATTCCTTTCATACCACTTGTCCCCTTGTCATGTTGCTTGGTTATACTATATTGTCATATGCATTGCACGCCTGCATACTTAGTGCTTAATTTTGCTAACCCATATTCTTTGTCTACATGTTCTAACCATGTAGGGACCGGAGATGACTTTCACATTCTACCGGACGATGCTTGATTCTTGTTGAAGACTTTGCTAGTGGTGAGCCTTTTTGTTCAAGGGCAATAGTCACCGTCTATCTACCTAGTTTTAGTATGTCATTTACTTACTTATGTATTGAGGGTGAGCCTCAAACTTTGTCGAGGCCCCCCTTATCTATGTAGAGGCTTGTTGGACAAATCTAAACTCTTGTACGTTGACTTGTTATTTTGAATATTATGCTTATGGAAGTTATGCTTATTAGCCTTAATTATGAGAATTGTCATTGATTATGCTTATGATTTGAATGTTGGGAATTGTGATTGACTATGTGCTTATGTGGAAAGTCCCATAATCCCAGTATGCCCCCATAGCTTGAATTTCCCTTATCCGTCCCCTTAGAGATAATTGTTATGTGTTATGTGAATCCATGCTTATCCCATTCCCGACAACGTCCCCATAGCTTAAGTCCCAAGCCCCGATTTCCTTAGAGCTTATGTGTTATGTGTTTAGCTTCTGCGTTACCGAACCAATGATGTGTGTGATGATGCTATATTTGCTTGATCGAGGACTTTTGGGTTCTCCTTCGCCATGTCACATCTAGGCTCCTGTCCGGGTCGTGACAATAGGGCACATGGAAGAACAAGGTTCATGCTTTAGTTTAGTCTTACATACCTAGGATGTGGATTAAATGTAGGAGGGATGGGTAAAAGTCTGGAATACCCTTCATTAAAATTTCAAATGACAGGAATAATTTGAACTATGATGGAGCAGGTCCGCATCGCGAACTTGTTCTATTTTAGTTTTTTTTTATGTAACACTTAAATGCATCAATTGAATGAGTTTTATATGTTAAGTGTGTGAATGACCTATTTTGGGGCATCTCTATGAAGCGGAGGTGTCGCGCATCTTGTTCAAAATTGCATTTTGCCCCAAAAATATATCTTTTGCTCTAGTTGGCCTAAAATTCAATCGAGACCATTTTTCCACTCAATTTTTCACGTTGATCGTGATTCCAGCCTTGAATTTATTAAAAATATTTGGGATGATGCATTATGCGAGAAATCACTTGTCTCGAAGTATTTTTGCAATTTTTCAAAGTGTAACAGAAAAGTACAAACTACCTCCGAATACAAGATGAAGATTAGTCCTAGCCAAAACAGAAGGAGATAAGCAACTTAGAACACCAGAAGCTTACCCAAAACTCCGAATCTCAAGAGATGCTCTGTATAATAACCAAGTCAGCAATGAGAACCTGTACTATGATTTGTAGGGTGTAAAAGTGTAGTATGAGTATCAACAAGTGGAACTACATAGGCATAGGAAGACTAACCTCCAAAAATAGATCACGTAAGCAAGGACCATATATCACAGAAAACTAAAGCAATAATAAGAAGCTAGAAATAGAAATAAACCAAAGGAAAAGAGAGAAAAAGAGAAACAAGCAATGGTCCAAGAGACATACCTGGTGGGGCTACCCTAGAACCTAATCACGAAGACACCCTATGAAAGAGGATAACTCAACTGAAGGAATCCTAGCAGACTATCATACAAATATCAGACAGAAGTTGAAAGTCATATCAACAATATCTCATAAATAGGGTGAGATAAAGAAGAACAAGGACGGTAATTATCTTCAAACAAGAGACCACCTTTTATATTGCCACAAGTTCACAAGTAGTCAAATAATACCTTACAGAGCCCCTCAATGTCCAAAAGGTCTTCATTAAGCAAATAAAACTTGTACAACATCCCATACTATTGATAGATACAAACAAATATGATAGGGCTAAGCAATGCACATGAATAAGAGTTATACAACAAAAAATAGTAGTACTATTAGTGTCATGTGTCTTATACCAAGATGTATACACCCATTTTCAATCCAGACTAGGAAGTAAGACCCATATGCCTCTCTAGGATCACCACGGGGAGCTCAAAACGCCCTTAAATACCTATTTGGTCCAATATATATATAAACATACATACATACTCAATCCTCAAGGATTTATTTTGTCATGGTGGCTGGAGATAATAAGTCAAATGAGTATAGAAAGGGTCGGGTACTCACGGATCAAACCAGAAATATAATGAGTGCATTCAGATGCCTCAGCTTAAAAAAGTATATAACGAACGCATTCAAGATGCCTTCGGTCCAAGTCTCAAGTAGTAAAGGTATTACAACACCCATTTAGAAAATAAGTAGAAAAGTAGTGCGGGTAAACACTCAATTTTTTCAAAACAATGCCAGGAACAAAAGCATGCACCTGGGGTCATACTACAATCATGCGTAAACGAGTAATCAATGTAGTGCATACCATCACTAGCACAATCACATAAAAATATCACTATAAGTACCTAACTCCTAGAGCACAAAAATAATCCAAAAATACAACTGATCTCTAATCAGGGCCTAGGGATCAAGTATACCCTATAAACTCAATAGAAATACCAAGAGGAATCTCAACTCTAATTGGGTAACAAAAAGAAAATTATGAAGAAACAAATGCTTAAAAGGATAATCAATAGCCTCCAAATCCGGCTGATAATACAATCCTACAATACAAGCACAGTTAACTCCGCCAAACGGCTATAGAGAAAACATAAAGAAATCTAGCACTTAAACCTAAAATAGGAACAATATTTGCTCACAAGCCTACCCAAGTGAAAATCATTATACTAAGGCTACGTTACAACTTCCATACTAGGGAAAGTTACTAAATCATAGAAAATTTCCACATTAAGAACCTAAAAGGAGTAAAGATCACCCCAAACCTCATTCTAGAGTACTAATCAAGCCTATGACCATAAAATATCGAAGCACCACTCTAGATAAGCAAACAAATAAACTAAGGCATAACTAACAATTCTGCCAACTTAACTAAGAATTTCATAAGGACAACCTAGTCTAAAGCTCAAATAGGGAACAAGGAAATATGAAACAATGAATCGATACCTAACCCATCAAATACAATCCAAACCACAAGCAATATATACTAAAAAATATCTTATAAGGCTCAATAAAAAGAAAGTAGACCGTAGCATACCTCAAATCCGAACATGAGCTCCCAGTCCATTTCCCGATAGCTTTCAACGTTTGAATCACCACAAAATATCGCCATGCTATCAAAATATTGATCACCTCCTCAATATGGATATTTTGACGCCAAAGTAAATTTTTTTGGAGATAAACACTAATGTACTGTCAAAATACAGTACTTTTGAAGCTTTAAACTTAGGATTTTGTGCATTCTCAAAGCGATGTTAGTAAGTTTGATATATTTTTGTGTTGATTTTATAGGATTACAGAAATTGAGATGATTTTGGGCAAAGTTCTGTAGATTTACAATTTTGATAACTTATGAGGCTTTCTATGGGTCATGGTTTATTCCATGAGTCGTAGGCTAGTTTTGTAGGTTGGATCCAGTGAAAGACTAATTTTTAGATTTGAAGATATGTGTTATCAGATGATCTGTAACCCATTTGATGGCTCGTATACTTGTTCGTATGTTGAAGATCAAAAAATATGTTAAGTGCTGAACTATTATCACACAGAGGCTCCCAAGCGCCAATAAATCAGGTGACAAGCTGTAAGTTATGTCGCACCTAAAGGATCAAATTTTTGAAGGTTTGTTGAAAGGTTAACAGACAAAACCCCCCAATGGGTCGTTAGTCATAAGACGGTCCTTAAGAGGGTTCGTACAAGTCAAGACAGATTTTTAGAGATGCAGTTTACAAAGCCCCAAGTGTGGGCTGTGATTTAATCTATGGTTCGTAACCTTGTTCATCTGATTTCCTGGTTTCAATTTTCATATTTTATTTTGGATTTAGTTTTTACTTATTATAAATAGGTTTTTAGGTATTTTTAGACAAGGAGAGCAGTCAGAACATGAAGAACCAATTACTTGTAATTATTATTTTGGTTCTTGAAGATTACTTTTGATTTTACATTTGAGCTATAACATCGTGATTTCTTGTAAAGATTTCATATTTCTTGTTCTTCAATTTATCATTGTAAGTGTTTAATTATGGTATTCTATAACATAATTCTTTCATCTAAATTGAATATGTATAGTTAAACCACAACTAGGGTTGTGGAAACCATGAAGAACTAATAAAGTAAAACTCAAATAATTCGTAATCCTTGGAAAGTGTGCATGTAGGTATTATTTATATTTTTACTATGAATGCTTCTTAACGGTGGCCAACATTAGAATTCACGTAATTCTTACTTACTGGATCAAGGGGATAATGAATGGAATAAGAGATAATTAATAGAATTTGATGTGATTCGTCTCGTCTAATCAACTAGACCGGATCAAGGGATGGTTGTACTAGGACAAAAGGTAAGGGTTAGTAATGTGACACCTCGGGGATGTATCAAATCACGTGATGCAATTTTCCTAGCACCTGGATCAAAGGTTTAGGAGAACATAATTACCAGTGTTGTATGCTACACACTAAAAAATGTTAAGATTATCTAGTTACACTGAGTTAGGAATTCATGAAGAACATAATAACTTAGTTACTTCTCTTACTAATTTCACAACACTTGTATTTGATTATTTGTTTTAGTTTAGGTTTACTTATTGCGTTTTACCACCCCTCTCCTTTTTGGGAGATAAGTAAATCAATTCATCCTAATTGCTCATCATTACTCCAAGTCTAGACCTTATTCCTTGTGGGATCGACCTTAACCATTATTAGGTTATATATTTGATAGTGACTACTTATACCTCAATTGGGAGGTATAGTTTGGACGTGAATCAAATTTTAGCATTATTGTCAAGGAATATGGCTTTTAGAGTGGTTTAATTAGGGTTATTTGTGAGTTAATCCTTATTTTACTTGTTTTTCTTATTTTTGTTTTTCCTCCAGCATACAGGTGTAGTGTATGCCCAATACTCGAAGTCGAGGCGATCCCTTGACTCTATTTGATCAAAAGATCTAGAAAACACTACAAATAATGGCCTAAGACAATGCGAAAAATGGTGCAAACAATGTTGCAAATATTGCACTCAATCAGAATAACTATGACCCACCACTACTCGAGGATATGAGTCTTACCACCATAGGATCTGCAAGCCGCTACTCATACATGGAATCAATACAGGCTTGATATGATGGTGGTGGATGTGATCGGAGCTATAGTGTTACTGGATGACATTAAGTTTGTTGTTTCGAGTGGGTTACTACATATGTTAAAAAATAGAGGCTTGTTCACGGGCTTATCATTAGAGGATCCGCATAATGATTTATACAATGTTGTATTTGTTTGTAAGAGTATGATGGAAAATCAAAATTTATCCATGGATGTCATTAGGCTCCGTGTCTTCTCATTATCTCTCACAGATGATGCAGTAGTATAGTTATTCAAACTCCCACAAGGTTTTATCAATACATGGGCAAAAATTCAAAAAGCCTTTTTAGAGAGGTTCTTTCCTAGGTCAAAAAGGCTAAAGTTGAAGGATCTGATCAATAACTTTGAAAAATTACTTGGTAATTTGATTAGCACTATATGGGAGTGGTTCACAAAGTTCTTGAGGAGTGTTTCTGACCACAAGATTGTATATAATGCATTGTTGAAATCTTCTATCGGGCATTGGATGATAATTGCAAAGCAGTGGTTGATACCATAATAGGAGGCTCATTCTTAGATTATACTTTTCCTATAGTAGCTAAGTGACTTAAGAAGGTAGCAAAGACTAACTGTGTATGGGGCTTGAGAGAAAAATCGACTACTAAAAGCTCCTTCTTAGTTAGTATAATCAAGAGCAATCCAAGATCAACGAAGATATGATGCAAGAGTTGGCTAGGATTAGCACTAACGTGGGATTGTTTATGAAGCAAAATTAGGAGTGAGTTAATGCAGTTAGTCAACAGCCATCTTGTGTACCCATGTATGAGGAGCCATATTATGAGGAGGAAACTTGCTTTGTGACTGATCAGGATTATTGGCACAAAGGTCAAGGGAATCAATGTTGAAACTACAATAGAGATAATGCTTATTGGGACAACAACTGAGGCGGTTACTACGACAGAAACAAGGGACAAGACATATATGGTAATTGGGGCCGCAGAGATGGGTATAAAAATGGTGCATATGTGCCACCATACAATCACGATTCTGGGGCTGATAGTTGGCGTATTGAAGAGATGTTTGACAAGTTATTGAAGAAAGTTGACGCATAAGATGAGACCTTGAAGGGGATGAAAACTGACATATCAAGTATTAATTAAAAGATCGAATCTCATTATGTAGCCATTAAGTAGTTAGAGCAATAATTTAGTCAGTTGTCTACACGGTTGAACCAACGTAAGAAGGGTACATTGCCAAGTAACACAGTGTAGAATCTAAAGAACGATGGGCAGAGCATGGCAGTGACAACACGAAGTGGTAAGAGAGGATCGACCCACTGATGTTGGTAGATGATGATGAGATCCGTGAGGAGATGGTAGAGAGCAAGGATGCAAACACAGGGGATGCAAAAGTCAAGGATGGGGTGAGCAATGAAGTGGTGACACCAAAGAAGTTGAAAATCATACCTAGGCCTCTACCACCTTTCCCTCAGAGACTTAAGAAGAAGGAGGAGGAAGGTAAGTTAAAGAATTTCATCTCCATGTTGAGGCAGCTATATATCAACATTTCGTTCATTGATGCATTGAAGCGAATGCCCGAGTATGCCAAGTTCATGAAGGACCTAGTGATGAAGAACAGGACAGTGAGCCAAGAGCTCTCCCAAGAGCTTCAGCATTATGGTTATATCGCAACAAGGTCCTTAGTACAGAAGAAAGAGGACCCTGAAGCATTCACCATACCCTGCATCATTGGAGATGTCAACTTTGCAAAGGCATTATGTGACTTAGGAGCCAACATAAATTTAATGTCTCTTGTAGTGTTCAAGCAGTTGGACTTAAGAGCCTCTACACCAACAAGTATGCATTTGTTAATAGTTGACAGGACAGTGAAGAAGCTTGTTGGGGATACTGTATGAGTTCTAGTCAAAGTGGAAAAGTTCATATTCGCCATAGACTTCGTGATTCTGGATTGTACGGTCGACTTCAAAGTCTCAATCATCTTAGGAAGGCCTTTTCTAGCCACTGGACGAGCACTAGTAGACATGAAGTTGGGCCAACTCAAGCTTAGATTGAACGACGAAGAAGTTATCTTCAATATTTGTCAGTCCATGAAAAGACCTAATGATCTAAAGATGGAGGTACGGGCACTTGGTAAAGTCTGAGTAACCAAGTAGCCTAAGTCATGCCACGACAATAAATCAAGTGCTACATGGGAGACACCCCAAGATATTTGCTTTAATTTTTATGTATTTGTTTTTATTTTTGTTTTTAGAATCATAAGTAGCTTAATTTTTATGTTTTTGGGTGTAATTTAGGACTCACAGACTGGAGACTTATAGAGTAACAGTTTATTTTGTGAAGAATATGCAGGAATAGAGTTAAGGCAGTAAACTAGTACAAAAAAGAGAGAACAATTTGTTCTACGACTTGTTCTACAGGTCGTGGTTTATACCATGAATCGTATACTGACTCGTAGAACCACTTCCAATGAACAGAAATTTGTGCACGAGCTAACTTTATGGTTTGTAGATATAACTACGAGCCAAGAATGGGGTTTGTGGACCCCAGGTAAGATTTGATTTTTTCCAAGTGTATGGAGCTCTTACGAAACAACCAACAAGTCGTAGGTCAGTCAATGAGTCGTAGGAGGTTTAGTAGTAGCCAAAAATCTAAAAATGGGATTCTGAAATCACAAAACATGGTCTTACAGGCCGTAGAACTTCTTATGGCCCGTCATCGAGGCTTTGTGGGGTCAAAACCCCACTTAAACTTGACTTAGTCAAACAAATAAAAGAGGGGTAAAATCAAATTACCCCTCACTTTTCTAATTATTTCCACAATACCCAAGACCCTTTTCCTTCTTCCCCAAGTCCGATCACTGTTGACTCCCGCCACCATACTTTCCAACTTAATTCCAGCCAAATTCTGGCCAACCATCTACGAGTTTGGCACACTTAAGGCTTCACTTTTTCAGGTTTTTCTTGTTAGTTCTTGGCTTTTGATAAATATTCCAATACGTGCTCTTTTTGAAATTTTATATTTTTTTGGAAAATTGATTATTGGTTTGAGACACTATCGAGGTTGATTTTATGATACTTTTAGTCCTAATACTTGGTGTTGCCTATGACTAAAGTTTATGATGTGATCCTCACTGTTCAATTGCATGAATCAATCTTGAAGCATGTAAATAAATGTGAGTTTCATTGGTTGAAATCTCGAAATTCCTTGTCGTACGAGTTAAAATTATTTATCTTATTGAAATTGATAAGGTAGCCTAATGAGTTAAATATTTGGATGATGAAATTGCTTGAATTGACCATGAAACTAATCTGCGGGTATGTGTGTTATTATCTGATACTGTGAAATCACTTGTCGTTTGAATGGTAATAAGTCATCTTGTCAGAATTGATTAAGTGGTTCTGTGAATTGAATGATAACATGCATAATATTCGATCAAGTGGTGGTTGTCGTGATGTTTTGAATGTATCTGAGTGAATTGACTATTGAAGGGTAAAATAATGATTCATACATGCTTAGGTTTGGGTCAATTGTTGAAACCTTCTGTGTATTTATGTTTTGGGATTATATGGAATGCATTTGAATATATAGTGAATGTATTTGAATTGGTCTGAGTGTCATTATTTTGATGTTATTTATTTTGCATACCCTATTGTTGTGATCGAGTCATTGTGCTTGAGAAATTCATTCAATGTTAACTTGACTAGAATTTGGCTATGATTTTTGGTTGAATATTGACTAATGGAATCATATTAGTGACCTTAGAATACTCGGGCTGCTATTATTTCAATAGCACGAGGGTCTTCTACGACCTATGGATTAGTCTACGGATTGTAGTTTCCCCTCGTAGATTGAGATCAACAATGGGGTTTTCTGAGAAGTTATCAGAAGAACCTACTTACAGGTCATAGCTCACACTACGGCCTATAAACATGGTTCGTAGGTTCCTTACCTCCATGAATAGAAGTATGGCATTGTACTTACGACCCAGTCTATGGCTCGTAATCTATTCTATGAGTCATGACTGGTCTCGTAAGTACATTTTTAGTAACTTAATTTACTATACCCTGTCTGCTATGAAGGCCTTCTACGACCTGTAATTTATCCTACGATCCATAGGTGAGCCTTCGTAAGTCCTTCTGTGTAGATTTTTTGTAACTTTTTGTTTTTCTTTTCTGTATTTGTAAGACTTATATTTTCTTGTACTTGTGTGCTTTCAAGTACTATGGCTCCTCGTCCCAAAAATGATGAGATAGGGCCTTGGAGAGCCGACTCCAAGAAGAGCCCACAGACATCGAGGGCAGTCCTCAGGACAATAGATCCTTAGAGGTACTCAACATCCAGCCAGATGAGGGTGTTGAGCGTCAACACACCAGGGTGGTAGCTAGACAGACAGTGTTGGCCTAGACACAGGCCATAGTTGCTCGGCCTCCCGAATCTAAGAAGGGAGGTGCCCAGCAAAGCAGCTCTATTCAGATGACAAACTCCGACGAGGGGTCTCGATCAGGGTCAGGAGATAGGAAGACTCTGTTCAGGTGAGGAGTCCACTGAGTCCACCCAAGAACTATAAGACCCTGTAGCTGGTCTATCTAGAAGATGGTGTATTCAACATATATAGGATATATATCGAAAGGACATCCAACAGCACGAGCGAGGTCGACAAGCCAAGACTGTATTTGAGGAGTTGTGGATCATTACATATGTACTTGACAGTGCTCCTATGCTTCGGGACACCATGAACCTGGCCTCATCATCACATCATACTCGACAATGAAAGAAAATACTCAAATGAAAGACATCAATTAGATAACTCAATCTCTTATGTAAAAGAAATAGTTCCAATGAATAGGTAAGTTTGAAAATAAAATAAAAATCAACAAATCCTCTACTCAATGTCTATGAAGCCTATTTCTCTGATCAACTAGATGGTACCGTGACATGCCATGGCTACCCCAATCAAAGAAATAAATAAAATGTGCTAAAATGAAAGGAAAACATGCTCCTCCAAATAGCATGGAGGGCATACAAAATCTAGATGCAAGAAAGCTAGACCTCAACGATGCGCCTGCTGAAGTCTTCTATCACCTTTATCTACATCATGAATGATGCAGGCCAAAGCGGACGTCAGTACATGGAATATACTAGTATGTAAAATAGCTCAAGGAAATAGATAAGGCTCAACTCAACTCAAACTCAAACCATCATCTCATGCATCGTCTCAATATATATATTTATGCAAGTTTAAAGAGATCATACTTTGAAAATAAACTCAGTGTTATGCAACCCAGTTTAAAACAAAATATGCTCAATCAAAGTTTTCTTAGGAGTTTCTTTTAACCAACATCCAATCTCCATCACGTTTAGTTTGGTGATGCACAACGAAGGTGACATTATTGTCATGCCCGTCCTAGACTTGTCAAGGTAAAATATGATCAACCATCTTTCTCTCTTGGATCCGGAATAAGTGTCCATCTTTTTGGGACACGAGTTGCTAGAGTTACCCGCACGACTATCCTACGCTTGCAACACAGTTTATGGGTTAGAGTAATTTGGTACTCATTCCCATATCGCTGCTCAATACCCCTCCAACGATTAAATTATGCTCATCACAATCAATCAGATTATTCTTATCAGATTCATCTCAACTCAGTTACCCATCGACTCGATAAATTAGGGAAATCAATCATGCATTCAATTATGACTCAAACTCAGATGGTCATTTAGACTCCACTGAATCAAACCCATCATATAATATAACTAAGATGCTCAATGGTCATGCAATTATAATGCAACATGCTTCTCATGTTCAACCATACTCGGTCAATTCAACTCAGACAATCACAATCATGGACTCCATATGATCAAGCAACAAAATTATATAGAATGCAGTAATCTAGAGCTCATACTATGGAATGCAAAACTTATACCTCAAATCGCATGAAACCAATAAATAATTCATTGAAAAATAACTCATTGACTCGTTCATAGATAAGCATAAAGACTCGAGATAATAACAATTAACTCAATGTTTAAGATCATAGGATTTTTCAAATACTCAATAATTATACATAAATTGACTCAACGATGAACAAGGGCAGCTGGATGGACTCAGTCTTATGCTTTAGGAAGCCTTACATACTTGGAAGTAGGAAGAACAATCAACCATTTGTCAATCCTTGCATTTGAACTTGAAACTCTCGCTCTTTTCCTTCTTTGATGCTCTCAAGGATTTTCTAAGTGCGTATTATGGAATAATATTCTTAGGGTTGTGATATAGGACTTAAATTAAGTCCAAGATGTCAAAAGGTTTCAATTAAAAAGGGTAGGACAAGATAAAAATACCCTTCTTAAAACCTACTGAGTGGACCTATGAAACCTCATTTACAGGCAAACGATCAACTTACGGGACGTATATGGCCTCTCGTAAGTGAGGGTGCCCAAAATTTGGGTGACTAGAAATTTCACCTTGACTTATGAAACCAGTTTTTACGAGTCGTAAAACATTATACAGGTCGTTGTTGCACATATAACTCATATATCTAAAAAGGTTGATTTTGTGATCTCAATTCACAAAACAAAATCTAGGGGTCGTAGATCATCTCATACCTTGGGTCCTCAGACTTGGGGAAATTTCTTAAGTCACAGGGTGACTTACGAGACCACATCTATGGGTCGTAGATTACTCTACGAGATGTAGGTGACCCTCGTGGTTTTTCTCCCAGTGATGTTTGTGCATCATTTTTCTCAGTTTCATCTGGGTCTCTTCTCAGGATAGGTAGGATAAATTTGGGGGTAAGTGTTACATTATCTCACTCTTGGGATCATTCATCCTTGAATGAAAAGAAACGTCTAGGAACTTAGTCAAGGTACAACTTCTATCATGAACTCCAAGACTCATACAATTCACAACTCACTCATGCAATGAATCAATCAAATAAATAAAGCAAATAAGCAGTCAACAATCAACTCAATCATCACTCGGACTCTGGGACCCTATCGTTAATCAGACCAGAAAATAACAGAATTCTAAGGAAGAGGAAACAATTGTTACCATCAACTCTCTCGTAGATAGTAGGCGGGAGTAAGTATGGATATTTAGCTTTCATATCCTATTAAGCTTCCTAAGTAGCTTTTACTACAAATTGATTTCTCCACAACACTTTAACTGATGCAATCTCTTTGGTACTTTCAAACTTATCGATCAAGGATTTGGACGGGAATCTCTTCATAGATCAGGATATCTCTTACTCCAATAGTCTCAACAAGCACAACAAATTGTGCCTCTCCCAAACACTTCTTAAACATGAAAACATGGAAGACCGGATGGATGGCCGCTAACTCTTATGGTAATTCCAACTTATAGCCTACATTGCCAACTCTCTTCAGAATCTGGTACAGACCAATGTGCCTCGGACTCAACTTCTCTTTCTTCCCAAATTGCATTACACCTTTCATGTGTAACACTTTTAGATACACCCAGTCGTCGACATCAAAATCTAAGTCCCTTCTCTTCATATCAGTATAGGATTTCTGTCGACTCTGTGCAGTCTTCAATCATTCTCGAATGATCTTCACCTTCTCCATGGCATAATGAACTAAGTTCGGCCCAATCAACTCTACCTCACCCACCTCAAGCCAATCAATTGGTGACCTACACCTTCTTCCATAAAGTGCCTCACACAGGGTCATCTAAATACTTGAATGAAAGATGTTATTGTAGGCAAACTCGATCAAAAGAAAATGGTCATCCCAATTACCTTTGAACTCAATGATACAGGCTCTAAACATATCCTTCAATGTCTGGATAGTGTGAGTTGCCTGACCATCAATCTATGGGTAGAAAGCGGTGTTGAGATTCACCTTTGAACCTAAGTCTTTCTGAAAGGACCTCCAAAATTGAGTAGTGAACTAAGCTCTTTTGTCTGAGATAATTGACAAGAGGACCCCATGCAGCCTCACAATCACTCTGATGTATAACTCACTCTGATGTATAACTGTGCATAATCCTCTACGGTGTCAGTTGTTTTCATTGTAAAGAAGTGTGCCAACTTTGTTAGCCTGTCAACTATCACCCAAATGCAATTATGTTATATACGAGACCTCGATAAACTGATGATGAAGTTCATGTTAATCATCTCCCACTTCGACTCTGGGATCTCAAAGTTCTGGGCTACTCCACATGGCCTTTGGTGCTCAACTTTAACTTGTTGGAAATTCGAGCACCTAGAAACAAACCCAACAGCGTCCCTCTTCATCCCACGCCACCAGTAAATCTCTCTCAAGTCATGGTACATCTTTGTTGAGCCCGGGTGGATCAAATATTTGTAATTTCAAGCTTCTTCCATGATTCTCTTTCGAACACCATTAATATCTAGAATGCACAATTTGCCTTGATATCTCAATACTCCATCTCCCCCTTTCACAAAAGCCATCACCTTTTGCTTTCAATTGCAATAAGATGGGATCTTGTTCTTGTTTCTCCTTTACCTCCACTACTAGAGATGATTCAGACCCATTGTGCACAAGAACTCCACCTTCACCAGATTTATCTATTTGAACTCCCATTCATGCAAATCTATGAATCTCTTTAGATAATTCTTTCTTCTCCTCTCTTACATGAGTAGTGCTCCCCATACACAACCTGCTAAGAGCATCAAAAACTATGTTAGCTTTACCTCGGTGGTAGTGTATGATCATGTCATAGTCCTTGAGCAATTCTAGCAACCTCTTTTGCCTCGGGTTGAGCTCTTTCTAGTTGTATACATATTGGAGGCTCTTATAGTCTGTGTGTCACGACCCGAATAGGGGGCCTAGATGTGACATGGCGAAGGAGAACCCGAAAGTCCTCGATCAAGCCATCATAGC
>JBCEWC010013730.1:0-14871 GCA_038996855.1 Solanum aculeatissimum
AAATCTTACTCTTGTACGTTTGACTTGTATGTTGGATATTTGGCTATGTAATATGATGCTATCTCCACTTGATTTATAATTATGTTCTCATGTTATGGTAATGGATTATGTTCCCATGTTATTATAATGACTTGAATGTTGAGCATGATGCGTGACTATGTGCTATGTTCAAGCATGTCTATCCCTTCCCCGTATTGTCCCCATAGCTTGAGTCTCAAGTCCCTAAATCATTAGAGCTTATGTGCTACATGCTTTAGCTTTCGTGTTTTTGAACCGATGATGTATGTAATGATGCTATGATGGCTTGATCGAGGGTCTTTGGGTCCTCTTTCGCCATGTCACATCTAGGCCCCCTATTCGGTTCGTGACAGAAATGTTATGCCAATACAGTCAAAACCCATTATGCAAGAAAGATGTTGAAGTCCCAATCATTTTGGTAAAGCCTTTCTTGGCCACTAGGAGAGCTCTAGTGGACATAGAATCTGGCCTCCTTAAGTTTAGATTGAATAACGAAGAAGTCACCTTCAACATCTACAGATCGATAAAGAGGCCAGATGAGCTTAAGATGGAGGTTCGGGCTATTGATGAAGTCTGAGTAATCAGATAGCCCGTATCGTGCCACGATATTAAATCAGGTGTTGCTTGAGAGATAACCCAAGATATTTTTGTAATAATCCTAGTTTAGTTTTAGTTTTTAGCTTTAGACTTTAGATTAGGCTAGTTTTTTGTATTTTTAGATTGTAAAGTTTGGACAATGGATTGTAGTTGTATAGGGTAACAGTGTATTTTTGCTGGTACCAGACCAAATTAGCCATATTTTGCTGAAAAGGAACAGAAGCTAGAGTTGTTTACTTGCTCTACGGGTCATGCTACATTTCACGACCCATAGACCATCTAGTGAAGGCCTCCAGTAAGCAAGGGTATGATGCACTCCAGTGTATGAACCAAGTCCACAATTCAAATGTAGAACTACAGCTCGTGGATTGGGTTCATGGACCCAGGTAAGTCCCTAAAATTTACCTAATTATCAAAGTGGTTTATGAGACTCGTTACGGGTTATATTACAAGATACGACTTGTATCGTAATTTATAGAAAGAAAGTGGGGTAAAAGGGTTTTAGGGTTCCACAAAACCATGATTCATGGGACATAGAGAATTCCACAACCCGTAATTGAGCTTTTGTGAAGCCAAAACCCTAAAATCATAACCCAACTTGGGACGGTTTAAATAGGGGTCAAGATTATTTTGACCCTTTATTTGTAAATAACTGGCTACCACAAACCCTAAGACCGATGACCCCGTAATCTTCCGACCACAAATCCATCAACCCACGTCACTTTCTAGCCAAACTCCGACGAACCCACCTTTCCTAGGGTTCCGAACCTCCACTGTTTCCCTGTCTCTCCTATCAATCTCATTTCAAATTGGTAAGTCTACGGTCTCTAAAACTTACCTTATTGAACTATAATTTTTACCAAGTTTGAATGGGGTTAGGGATTGGTTAGCGAAGTCAAGAATGTATTTCCTAAGCCTTAAAAAATTAATCATGATTTTTTATTAATTGATTAAGGTAGCATTAGGTGCCGAAAAGGGTGGATGTGTTAAATTGAGTGATGGTGAAACTACTCGGTCATTATAGTTTATTGAAAATGTATTCACATGGCCAAGTAGTTAGTACACACGTTGATGAATGGTCAGAGTAATTAAAATGCATAATAAATAATTTTTGATGGGGTAATGCATGATTGGGGTTGGTAACTTTGTGTAAATTTCTATGTGGGTGCAAAAGTCCTTATGTGTACATGTTGTTTGATTGGTAAAATTGGTCGGAGCAACACGTAGATGAGGTTTCAAAAGAATTTTTTAACACTGGCCATGTCTAAGTTGGTCTTCTACAACTCGTGAATCAATCCACGAGTCATGGTTTCCCCTCGTGGAAGGCTCCAGTGTTTATTTATCTTGAGACCTCATCATATGAGATATTCTATGACGCATGGACCGATCCACGACTCGTAGATAGGTCTCATATTTGTTTCCATTGTTGAACCTGAACTAGGACTTATATCGATGACTCCATCTACGACTCGTAGAGCATTCTACTAGTCATGACTAGTCTCATGGATGCAAGTCCAGTGGAATAAACAGTAACTAACCACTGTCTCATGATACCCCTTACGAGCCATAAAATACTCTACGACTCATAAGGAGGGTTTTGTAAACCCAAATTTCCCCAATCCAGTTCTTAATTTTTTCTTGTGTTTTGGATTGCAATTCATGGAACTAATCTATTTGTAATTATGTGTCTTGCAGTTACCATGGCCTCTAAATCAAAGAAAAAGGAGATTTGAGCTATGAAGGCCCGCCTGTGAGACGAGGCCACAGATTCGGAGCATGCTCCCGAGGCTAGTGGCTCTGTAGAGGAGCTTGGCATCCTGCCAGACTCCGATGTAGAGCCACGATAGACTCATGCATCTTCAAGGCATGCTGCATCACAGGCTATTGTGGTCTTCCCTATCCAGTCTTACGAGGAAGGTGATCGGCCCAGCAATAGCATTCAGATGACCTCCTCCGAGAGGGGGTCCAAATCTGGTTCTAAAGAGGGTTCAGACTCTTCATTATCCTCCATGCATCACGCACTCGAGTCATCCCCAGATGCAAAGCATAGCAGGTGGTGCATCGAGGACATACAAACCATCTTCATGGAGGATATTCAAAGAAATGAGTATGGTCGACCCTCTCGTTCTATACTAGAAGACTCCCAAGTTATCACTAGAGGATTTGATAGTGTCTCGGGGTTAGAGGACACCATCATACGGCACGGACTCTATTGGTTAGCACAGCTAGCTGGGAGGTACTCATCGGTATTAGTGAGGGAGTTCTTTGCCTCCTACGCCACCACGATTCATAACACTCTTCCCAAGGGGAAGAAGCCCCTAAGACAGCCTAGTCTAGAGGAGGTCTGAGTTCAGGGCTGGTTTGTTGACATGTCAGAGGAGACTATCCGGCGGATACTATTTGGACCTAAGTTTACGGCCCTTAGTTCTATAGTAGAGTTCGACCACAGAGTGGGGTAGGCACGTGACTTGGGAGTCATAAAGGACCCAGAATATCGGGATCATTTGATGAGGTGGGTGGCTACCTACATTACTGCTGTAGGACCTGACCCTACTTGGGTAGCCACATCTTTGGAGCCTATCGTCAAGACATTGCTTCGCTTCCCCGCCAAATTTTGGTAGGTGATGGTTTGCTCAAGGATCCTGTCTATACTTGTAGATAATACCTTGATGCCGGAGAGAGTTGTTTTGGTGGCTAGTATCTTAGCTGGCTATGCTATCAACTGGCATACACTGATCATAGAGTAGATACATGAGGCGGCCCTGAGGAGGTCTACGACGATCCCCTTCCTATACTTGATACACCATCTATGTTTGATGGTAGGGGTTTATATTTTGCACCACGTGGATATAATATTGGATCTGCACTGCACGCTAGATGTCAGCCTGATCAAGGCTAAAGAGAATCCAATTGCTCTATGTAGGACACTGAGGCCACAAATTATACTTTCAGACTTGCCTGCCTTTGTGCCAACAACTGAGCCTTCCAGTTCGGTTGCTACACAGACTACAAAGGGCCCCCCACAGACTGAGATATCTAAGGAAAAAGGGCCTACTATTGCTACTGCTACTTTCCCAAAGTCTGTATTCACAACATCAGCACCTATGGGCATCACACTTATGTCGGTAGCATTTTTTCAGGCACTGGCACAAAGATTGACACATACTGAGTCACAACTGGCTCAGCTACTACAATAGTTGAGGCCCTGGGTCTGCTAGGTTATTATAGAGGAGAGGAGTCACAAACAGGTAATTATCACCACCTCCATTAGAGAGGGACTTGCACCGATGGACGCTCGCATCAAAATATTTGAGGAGCGAATCTAGATGAGCCTCTGCACAATGGCTCCCATTGATTTATTGGCTATGTAGACAGAGGTTCAACAGCTCTGGGCTGACATTGTTGTAGCATTGGTTACTCTATTAGGCGTAATATCTACCATATCAATTGCAGCATCGATTGTAGATATATTCGCTCCAGAGAAGATCATAAAGACTTCCCTCAGGAAGAGGCCCCACACAGATGATGCATATGCAGAGCGCCTTGGTAGTGAGCGGACAGAGAAGGAGGACCTGTAGATCTCTCTAATTAGATCCCGAGAGGAGGAGGAGGCCAGATAGGAGTGTGCATGCTAGTTTTTTAGAGGTGAGGGTTCCTTCCGATTTGCTAGTCCAGTGGAGCGTGGATAGCGAGACTGAGAGAGGCTCTTAGGTGCTCAGTTATGTTCCTTTTGACCCAAATTCCTTATATTTTACTCATGTGGATTGGGGATAATGCAAAATATTTTTGATGGGTTGTGGGTGGTTATACAGCCTCAGTGAAGTCTGAGAAACTTTGGCCTATAACTACCCCAATTTTTTATTCCAAAGGATTTTCTTGCATGTGTTTTTTACTTGTGGATTTTATTTTATGTTGAACCGGCATGTTTAGGATGTTTTAGGTAACATATGTTGTACATAGTATTGATACCTATGCCATAGTAAATTTTGTGTAAAAATTGATACCCACAAAATTTTTGTTTCGCTAGGTTGATAGTAACCATGCATGATTAGGTTATCTGATAGTGTTTGTTCTGATAAGTGTGTAACTGAGATAAAAAGCTTGATCTGGTAGTTCTGTTAATATGTAAAGCAGTTTCATGAGTGAGTGAGCATAATTGCATGATTCTCTACTATGCTTTAAACTCAGAATTTAGACTTTAGGTTAGTTGGTTAGGAAAGGATTTTAGTCCATTGTTCTAATTTAGACCACTTAGCTTAAATATAACCAACCAAAGATGTTAATTATCCCTTGATCCCTATTTTTTTATCCTAACATTGACCCTATTCTTTGTAAATACCTTATAAGCCTAGACCCCAAAGATGGCCCTAGACTTTCCTTGAACACTGTGCACCTCAACTCAAGCTAAAAGCCTAAGTTGAGGGTGGCTATCCAAAAAGTGGCTCTTGTTCAAAGGATAGATATTGTGCACCTCTTTTTAGGCCAAAAGCCTAAGTTGAGGGTGGCTGGTATAAGAAAAAGTCATATAAATAGGGAAAACTCTTAGTGATACAGAGAAGGGAAGAAAAAGAATGAAAAGAGTGCAAGAAAAATGATAAATTTACCAAAGTTCAAAATAGTGTACATGAATAAGGGCAAAGTTCTAAAAAGAAGAAAAACGCACCCTTAAACAATTGAAACATAGAAAATAGGGAGGAGAAAAAATGATAGGTTGGTAGGGTGAAAGTGGTGACTAATGTAGTATCAAGGTGGGTCGATGTAACTATGTATCCATACAATCACTCTAAAGCCCCCTGATCCTACATTACAAGCTAACGTGATCCTAGTCAGACTAGTCAATAGGTCATAAACCTAGAGTATAGGGGCAAGCATATGGTATTGGGCACAATAATTGAATATCTTTTGTGAGAAAGAGTGTTGTGATATAGTCCCAATGATGTGGAACTAAAAATATCACCTAGAGTGTATGAGGGTACTTCTTCTTGTGAGGGCACTTACATTGCATTGTTCAGGCTTAACTAATTCAGTGATATATTGCTTATTTGTGGTTGCATAGCTTGTCATAGTTGCACTATTAGAATGTTTTAGTCTGCATTGATTTACTGGTTAGCTAACTGATTTGTGTTTTGAGGAAATTTGGGTATCTATTTGAGATTTTGATATATTGTGCCATTGGGTTGATGTTTGTGTCTCTATGATGCTTAAGTAGATTGAGTCCGTCACTTAAGGACAAGAAATAATTTTAAGTTGATGGTGTTGATATACTGCCAAAATACAACACTTTTAATGCTTAAAACATGAGATTTTGTGCGTTCTCAAAGCGACGTTAGTAGATTTGATGTTTGTTTTGTTACTTTTTATAGGATTTTAGTGTTGGCATGGTTTTGAGCTTGAAGTACAGATTTTGTAGGAAATTGGCAGTTTACGAGACCTTCTACGGGTCGTGGGTCATTCCACGAGTCATAGAGGGGCTTTCATTTGTTATTCTATTGAAGGGTTCAAAACTGAGTCCCACACAATGAGATCCGAGCATGATTCATAGACTATCATACGAGTCGTAGAGTGCAGTCGTGAATTGAAGAAGTACAAAGTGAAGAGTTATTGGAAGTGGCTCAGAAGAAACCCTTCACAGGTTGTGGAAGTTCTCGCGACCGGTGCCAACACAGTTATCCTATTTCATTAACGGGTTGTGGAAGTTCTCGTGACCGGTGCCGACACAATTATCCTATTTCATTCAGCTTTGTATTTTAAGTACTATAAATAGGTTTTTAGGTTTTTATCAGATATAGAACATCTTAGGATATTAGATACAGTACTTTTAGATAGAGAAAATCAAGATTAAGAGTTTGTGAGCAATATTTTTTGATTCTAATAATTCAAGTTTGCAATTTTATTGGGATTTTGTTCATCAATTCTTGTTGTCCAAGTTATTTAATTATGTATTCATCTTACATGATTTCTTATCATACCTCAAGCATTCTGGCTAAATCTACAACTAGGGTTGTGGGAACCATGACGAACTAAATAAGATAAAATTGGATTACTTGTAATTTCTTGGATGGTGTTAGGATGTATTAGTTAACGTCTTCACTTTAATTGATTTTTAATGGAAGTTCTACATTAGAACTCTCCTAGTATCTCCCTCTTGATCCAGGAGGTGACAAATAGGAGAAGAATTACTTAACAACGTTGATCAATTTCTCTCAATAAATCAGGCTACTAGGGGTAGTAGTATTGGTTTGGGATTAAAAGTAAGGGTTAGTAACGCAACATCACAGAGAACGATCAAGTAATGTGATGAAATTCACCTAAATGCTCGATCAAGGATTTAAGAGAACTTAACTTACTGTCTTGCACCTACACACCAGGAAAAAGTCGCAAGTATCCAAGATCACTTAGTTAGATTGTCATGGGGAAAATGTTGCCCTAGTTTGTTTGTCTACTGATTTAAAACACTTGCTATTGTAGTTTATAATTTATTTTAATTGCAAATCCCCCATTTATTTTTTTATTTTTTTTGTTTCTGGTAGATATTAGAGTATGCCAATTCAAGTTACAGAAGTGTGCTAATCTGGAGTCTACCATATTCCTCGTGGAAATGATCCTAACCTGTGTTAGGTTAAATACTTAAGTTTGACTTCAAAACCTCCAAATAAGGGGGTGTGCTAAGCGTAAGCGCAGAGTCAAGAGCATTTAGTGGTGTCGTTGTCAGGAAATATGGCTAGACTTGATTAGCACACTGTAATTTGATAGATTTCTCTATATTTCCCAAGTTTTACATTTTTTGTTTTTTTTTTGTCTTTATTTAGGGTACAGGTGAACAGTGCATGTCAACTATGAGAAGTTGAGGCACTCCCTTGATTCCTTTTGATCCAAAGATTGAGCAAAATAGAAGAAGAATGGTCTGACAACCTGGTAATGATGTTGATAAAGCACCTAATGTTGTGTTGAATCCTAATGGGGACAATCCACCTATAGTAATTCCACAGCCTAAGGGACTTTGAGCCACCACAAATGATTGGAATCAATATTGGCTGAAACCGATGGCTATGGATGTCATAGGAGCAATAGTGTTAAATCTACTTCTGGATGATACTAAGTTCATCGTGTCGAGTGGACTGTTGTAGATGCCTCAGAATCGTAGGTTGTTCACAGGGCTACCATTAAAGGATGCGCACAATCACCTGCACAATATTATTTTGGTCTGGAAGAGTATAATGGGGAACCAAAATATATCCATGGATGTCGTTGGGCTCTGTGTCTTCACGTTATCTCGTACTGGCAACACACATCATGGTTAGTTGAGCTCCCACAAAGTTCGATCACTAGTTGGGTTGAATTGCAGATGACTTTTTTGGAGAGGTATTTCCCCATCTCCAATAAAAGCTCAAGCTGAAATAGGAGATTAATAACATCAACCAGGTTCTTGGTGATTCAATCGGTACTACGTGGGAGAAATTTTCAAAATGTCTGAGAAGGGTTCCTGACCACAAGATCATAGATGAATCCATGGTTGAAATCTTCTACAGAACCCTTGATGAGAACAGGCAAGCAATAGCTTACACCATCATGGGGGGATCGTTCATGGATCATACCTTCCAGGAGATCACCAAGAGGCTAGAAATGGTGGTCAAAACCAATCGTGTATGGGGCATAAGGGACAAGGCCACAACAAGGAACTCATTTTTTATTATTACTATGCCAGTGCAAGCACAGGTCAGTGAAGAAGTGATGCAGGAACTTGCACGGATTAGTACCAATATGGAGTTATTGATGTAGCAGAATGCATAGAAGGTGAATGCAATCGTTCATCAGCCTATCCGAACGCCCATGTATGAGGAATTTTATTTTGAAGATGAGGCTTGCTTTGTAGCTGAGCAAATGGGGGGTTTCAAGCCTAACGCCTAGGGGTTTAATCAGGACTACTAGCTTCAATGAAAGGGAAACCAAGGTTGGAACTATGGACGTAAGGGAGCCTACAACAACAATAACAGAGGTGGCTTCTATGATCAAAGTAGAGGTCAAGAGAGAGACGTTGAGTGGGGTCGTAGTGATGGTTATAAAAGCTACACTTATGTTCCACCCTACAAATGTAATTCTAGTACAGGATCATCCACAGGAAAAAATATTTGATAGATTGCTGGAGAAGGTCGATGCGCAGGATGAGACACTGAGAGGGATGAAGGCTGACATCTCCAGTATTAACCAGAAGATTGAGTCTCATTTAGTTGCAATCAAGCAGCGCGAGCAGCAATTTGGCCAAATCTCGACCCAGCTCAACCAACGGCAGAAGGGTACTCTGCCTAGAAACATTGTTCAGAATCCAAAGAATGAAGGGTAGTATATGGCTATCATAACTCGTAGTGGGAAGCAGACCACTGATCCTCCAATGCATGTAGATGATGATGAGGTTCATGATGAGGGTGTTGTGGAAAAACAAGCCAAAACTGGAGATATTGGTGTTTAGACTGAGGAAAGCAATATTGTGCCAACACAGTCGAAACCCATTCCTCGACCTCCTCCTCCCTTCCTACAAAGATTAAAGAAAAAAAAGAAGGAAGGCAAGTTCAAACACTTTCTTTCCATGTTGAAACAACATTCTATCAGCATCCCACTGATTGAGGCATTGGAGAAAATGCCCGATTACAATAAATTTATGAAGGATCTGGTGACAAAGAAACACACCGTAAGTTAGGAGCTCTCACAAGAGCTCCAACATTGCAGTGTTATCTCTGCATAGCCCTTGGTGCAGTAGAGAGAGGATCCTGGAGCATTTACCATTCCCTGCACTATAGGGGATGTGAAGTTCGCAAGGGCATTATGTGATCTTGGTGCTAGCATCAACTTGATGCCCCTTGTGATTTTCAACATGCTCAGCCTGGCAACCCCTACACCTACTAGAATGCGACTTTTGATGGCTGACCAAAAAGTGAAGAATCCGGTAGGAATCTTACATGATGTCCTCGTCAAGGTGGACAAGTTCATATTCCCCGTGGACTTCATAATCTTAGACTGCAAAGTCAACTTTGAAGTCTCAATCATCTTGGGAAGGCCTTTCTTGGCCACTGGGCGAGCCCTAGTGGACATGGAATCCAGCCTCCTCAAGTTTAGATTGAATGATGAAGAAGTCACCTTCGATGTCTGCAGATCGATGAAAAGGCCAGATGATCTTAATATGGTGTTTTAGGCTATTGATAAAGTCTGAGGAATCAGACGGCCCACATCATGTCGCGACGTTAAATCAAGCGCTGCTAAAGAGGCAACCCAAGATATTTTTTGTAATAATCATAGTTTAGTTTTAGTTTTAATCTTTAGACTTTAGATTAGGCTAGATTTTTGTATTTTTAGATTGTAAATTTTTGACAATGGACTGGAGTTGTATAGGGTAACAGTGTATTTTTGCATATTTTGCCGGTACTAGATCAACTCAGCCATTTCTGGCTTAAAAGTAATAGAAGTTGGAGTTTATGACTTGCTTTATGAGTCGTGTTGCATTTCACGACCTATAGACCATCTCATAAAGGCCTCTAATGAGAAAGGGTATGAGGAACTCCAGTCCATGAACCAAGTCCACGATTTGAATGTATAACTACAGGTCGTTGATTGGGTTCATGGACCCCAGTTATATCCCTAAAATTTGTCTAAGTGTCAAAGTGGTTAATGAGACTCATTACGGGTCGTATTGCAAGATACGACTTGTAGACAAAAAGTAGGGATGAAAGTGTTTCAGGCTTCCACAAAACCACGATTCATGGGACGTAGAGCATTCCATGGCCCGTAATCGGGCTTTTGTGAAGCCAAAACCCTAACATCATAACCCAACCAGGTATTGTTTAAATAGGGGTCAAAATTATTTTGACCCCTTATTTGAAAATAACCGGCGACCACAAACCCTAAGACCGACAATCCCATCAACTTTCGACCACTAATCCATCAACCCATGTAACTTTCTGGCCAAACTCTGACTATGAGATCCTGTGTTTCTTGTCTTCCATAATATACATAGTATGGCATGTTGTATAAGGCATATATGACTTAGGATAGAACCTAAGGGTAATAAGGCAGAAAATAGGTTGTAATAGAAAGAGATTAAAGTTTTAAGTCAAAGGAATCCCCTAAAATACATATTCGGGATTAGAGAGATGGCCCAAGTGGCACCTCACCCTTTTTGGAAGATTTAAATTGAGCTTCACTTCTCAGATGGGACTAAGAGTGCATAATTTAATAATAATATATTTTTAAGTGGTATTTTAATATCCCAAAGTTCATATGTTAAGCTTTGGATTCAAGGAAGTTGCAAGATAATGTTTGGTCAAAGTTACTGTAAGCTTCTTTAAGAAATCCTTCTTAAATTTGGGTCAAATGTATCAGATCATATCTCTAAAAATATAAAGAGTTAGAATATCCATGACCTATCAAATTTAAGCTCTACGAGTCTAGTTTGCAACTCATAAAACCGTGAATTGATACAACTTCAAAATAAGAAGTTATAAGAGTTTTACCGCGACTGCCTGAGCAGAAATTTGGGTCATGGACCAGGTCGGGTCAAGCTCACATAAATGTCGGATAAATTGATGTTTTAAAATTGGAAACAGACGTATTTCGTCCCAAAAAGTTCATAAATTGAAGAAAAATCTCCCACCAGGTTCCTACGCAATTTAGGTAAGTTCTTCACATTTTTACCCTGTAAATTTGCCAGAGTGCCTAGAAATGTGTGCCTTACGCTTTGCGATTGTTTTCCCCTCTTATTAGTTGTGCTTGGAGGATGTTTTTGGACTGTGAAAAAGTGGTGTTCATGTTGGTTACTGTATATTTACAGCTGTCTTGTTCAGGTAATCATTTCAGGGCTTTTTTATGACCATTTTTATGATGTTCTACGGACGTTTCCTCGCGTAAATGCTATATGGAAAATCAGGGCATTAATACTAATTTATGGACTATTTATAGGTTTTTTTAAGTTGCATATATATAGTTGTTGCAAAACATACGATGTGAGGAATAACTCTCGTGAAGAAACTTTGGGCATTTGGACGTCCGTTGGAAAGGTATGTTAAGGCTAAGCTCCATCCATTCTTTTAGCACAAAATCTGGAAATTCTCAAAACGTCAAATGCAATATTTTATTTTATTGTATTGCTATAAAGACCATCTGCAAAAGGCATTGGGGTTGCAACTGAATTATTTTCATAATGGTACTTTGTTGGCATTTTGTTCATTCGCTTAAACTGGATATTCAGTACCTATATATGAATTTATCAATTTTTGTAACTACCTATCTATACATTTGAGGTGTTGCTCTGCTTGGTGCGGTGTCACTGGAAATAATGGCAAATTATAAAGGGAATGTAGTGGTCATAATCAGTCCTTCTTCATTACTAAAATCATATTTGAAGAACTTAGAAGTAACATGTTGATTTTCAATGATCTCTAGTATAATGCTCCTATTTAAACTACTAATGCATTTGATTCTTTTTAAATACTTTCTTTTACTATTTGACATGCAAAAAAGTATAAGCATTATGTGAAGCACCTTCATGAACATTTTCAGAGTTAAGGCCTCATTCAAAATGTTAAGTTAAGTTCCCAAACGTATTTAAAAGATATGTAACACCCCACGGGTCATGTGTATATGCTATGACAATGATTATGATGTTATGAGAAATAAATGTACCAATGAGCCAAGATTGGCTAAATTTATGTTATGGCCTACTATGTACATTCAACATTCATATCATACATGGCACGCTATGCATGGACTTCAAGCTATAATCAAAGGTATGGAGCCTATTTTCCCAACTAACTATATATATGTATATGATACGGATGGCCACAGGTTGGCAGATATGATGTCGGGTAGCTCTTGAAACAAGGTGTAACATGATGGAGTTCCCTATATAGGGAATTAACCCATGGTGCCACATGGTTTGACGGAAAGGAGTATGGACCCTGTGGAGATAGTCCACCCTGACTCCAATCCATCGGTGCTAAGTCTCATCCCACGGGAATACGTATATATACATGTAATATTTAAATCGGGAGACTTACATTCACTTTAAAAACATGCATACTTAGTCAAAATGAAACCATTGTTCAAATCGTGTTCATGCTTAAGCCAAAGGCTATCGAGAGATTACAAAACATTTCATGATCATATCTTATCAATGCAATAAGAGTAGCCCATCTACATAGCTTATCATATCAACCTTGGAACATGTCAATATGGTGCAAGCACCCATGATGCTCAAAGAGCCATAACAAGGAGACTATGTGATCACAAGCCTTACATATCTTATCATAACATTCAAAACATGAGTTTCATGAAGAGTTTCATCATAACAATCACCATGCATATGCCATGAATGAAGATCAAGTACATGGGTAATGGAATTCAAACTTAAATTCTCAATTTGAAATGTAATTCATCATATATCATGTAGAAATTTATAAATAAGTCATAATGCAAGTTACCCATGCTTAATTGGATCATGAAAAGGGACATGCAACTTAATCAATGAGGGTTTCAATGAACATTCATGAATTCAAGCTTAAGATCATGTTTAAATCACCTAAAAACTACAGAACACAATTCCCAACACTAATATACAACAATAATGGAAGAACCCATAACTTAATTGAAAGCTTAAAATTAAATTTAAAAGGTTAGGATTCTTAGGGTCTTCAAGGATGAAAGAGGATCCTTGAATCAAATCCAACATACCTTAATTTCATCAAAGAATTGCAAGGTCAAACTTGGTCAAGGTTATATTCCCCAAATTCTTGAAGCTTTCTTCAATGGAAGCCAAGAAGATTTTAGAATTCCCAAAGTTAATGTAGGAGAGTTAAAATGGATGAATGAGGGTTTGGGAATTGATTTAGGGGTTTAGGAGACCTTAGGATACCTAAAAGGGGCTTGGGGAAATATTAAATCACAAAATTACTATTAATGAAATGGACTTTTCAATTCTAAACAAAGTCAAACGGAGGTGCTACAGTACCCGTCATATGGCTCACTGGCCGTTCAACTGCCCGTCTAAAATGCCTTGGCCAAAGTTTCAATGCAAACTCTCAGAGGACTTTCTGGACCACTTGACGGGAGGTTTCACGGATCGTCTGGCTTCACACGGACTTTGTACTAGTCCTTGGAGCCACACTTGGTCCAGGAATCAACTCCTAAGCCAAGACAAGCCACTGGAACACTTGACGGTGCACCTCACAGCCCGTCAAATAGCTAACGGAACATTTGGTGGTCCATGGCCCATGATATATCTCATGGGGTGGTTCCTGGCCACCCCCAGCTCACTGGACCTTCACACGGGACCCCACACGAACCGTGCCAAGTTTCATGGACCGTTTCCCTTGCCTTGGCCTCTTTTCAGGGCCTATCTCCAATGTCTTCTAAATTTCAGGCAATTCCACTGTTTTGGTCATAACTTCCTCATCCAAACTCTGAATCGAGTGAAACCAGTTGTGTTGCGAAGATAACTCAAAGAGCTTCAATATAGAATCCCACACGGTTCCACCCACATCACAAGTTATTCTAGCTCAAAGTCTACTGCCCAAACGGCCTCTCTAGGCCACCAAATGATCCGTTTTGCGTTCGGCCACTTAAACTCAACCCGTGGATACCAAAATTCAACCATGAATAGTAGTACATCATACAAGACCAACCATAAGGAGTTTTCAAAAAAATTTGGGTTTTTACAGTACAAGAGTTCGATATGTCCAACAATGCCTCTATATAAGATAAGACGGGGCCTCGATATATTTTTGGCTCACCCTCAAGTCATAAGATAAATAAACATAAAATAAATACATAAGGTAGATGAAACTGGGTATTTCCTTTTGAGTATAGGGCTCACCACAAGCAACACTTCAAAGCAATCACTAGTCGTCCAATGGTGGAAGGAAGTCGTCTCCGGTCCCTATATGGTTAGAATATGTAGACAAAGAGTATGGGTTAGCACATATAATACACTAAGTATGCGGGTATGCCATGTAAGTGCACATGATCCTACGACAAGGCTAGATGACAAGGGCATATATGGTACGGAAAGGAGTGCTCATAGCCAAAGGAATTTATATCATAACAATATGCCATCTCATGTCGTTATGCATGAAGTGCAAACCTATATATATCATAGTGGGGATGTGACCTCAACCGACAACATGAGAGACCAAGAGAGCTACTACTTAGAAT
This sequence comes from Solanum aculeatissimum, assembly GCA_038996855.1. NCBI lineage: Eukaryota > Viridiplantae > Streptophyta > Magnoliopsida > Solanales > Solanaceae > Solanum > Solanum aculeatissimum. The sequence goes on from JBCEWC010013730.1 coordinate 14,812, forward strand.
TGGACTACTTTCCAGGTAGATCCCTAGTCAACCCTTAAACAAGGGGATACATAACAAGTC
>JBCEWC010013731.1:0-14868 GCA_038996855.1 Solanum aculeatissimum
TACATGCGAAAAAGAGGGAGGAAATGAAATTAGAGCTAATTAAATACCTAAATAAATGAATAAATAAATAAATAAATGAATAAATAAATAAATAAATACACAAATAAATACGTAAATAAATAAATAAATACACAAATAAATACGTAAATAAATAAATAAATACATAAATAAATAAATACGTAAATAAATAAATACATGAATAAATAAATAAATAAACAAATAAAAAAATAAAAAAATAAAAAAATATATAAATAAACAAATAAATGAATGCATAGATAAATAAAAAATGCATAAATGAAAAGAATATTACCTGATTCCAGGCAGCAAACTGGAAATAACAAAATTCAACGACTTTTCCACCATGGAGAATGCTCGCCAAAAAAAAAAAAGTTTTTACTAAATTCAGAAACCGAAAACCTCTCTTTTGGACTCCTAGAATAAGGATTAGTCAAACTTTTGAGAGATTTTTAGTGTCCAAGAAAAGGTGTCTTAAAATGGTGAAAAAGAGTGGGTATATATAGGGGTTTGAGATTTGGAAAATTTTGTGTTTTTTCCAATTTGGGAGAATTGACAATTTGGCCATTTGAATTGCAAATATAGCCATTTAAAATGTGGCCAACTTGAATGAATTGATTAAATTGACTACGAGACGAAATCAATACGAATTGGTTACAAATCGCTAAAAAAATAACTTGAACTATTTTAAAATATTAACATAAAAATCGTGAATTTTTTAGAAATGTTGGGCCAAAATTGGGTGTCAACACTCGATAAAGTGGGACAAATCTCAGTGTTGATGAGCCTAGGCTAATCCCATGCGATGGACAAACCTCAGCGAGGACGCTGAGTCCATAGAAAGGGTGTATGTAACAACCTATCTTAAGATGAGAAGTCTCACATCAACAAAACGTAAGAGAGATGCTGAATATATAAGTAAACATGTCTTACTTACTAGTGACACATTTTAAAGCCGTGACGGCCTAGACCCAAATCGGACAATATCACTAGTGGACTGGATCATTACACAAACTTGTCATCAAAAAATTATTTATACTAACGATGCATATATATATATATATACACATATACATTAAACTAATTTATCTTTGTTGTGGTAATAACATTTTCTAAAGCAAATTGTAATTAATAATTTCATTAATACATGGATACAATACTTCATATGATCTACTAAGTACTCTATAAATAAAGATTAGTACCTCATAAACTTTTAATACATAATTTGGCTTTTTCATATATAGTTTTTTTCTTTCAATATTTAAAAAAAAATTATAATGGAAGAAAAATGGGTGTTAATGGTGACTGCAAGAACACCTACTAATATGTCAGTGATAAAATACTGGGGAAAAAGAGATGAAAAACTCATTCTTGCTATGAATGAAAGTATAAGTGTCACTTTTGATCCAGACCATCTTTGTACTACTACTACTGTTGCTGTTAGCCCCGGGTTCGATCGCGATCGGATGTGGCTCAATGGAAAGGTTCGAGATAATTTTAGTTTGTCAAAACGACTAATATTTAGAAACGTTGATATGTTCGAATGTGCATGCTCTATAAATTTATTGTTGTGATATTTATAAACTTTGGTTGAGTGACTAAGAGGGCCCATGGTCTTGTTGGGCCGGGCTTGTGGAGCCTACGCTGGACAAGGCAATGGGCCCGGTAGACTAGTCGAGGTGTTAGAGTAAGTGTCATCATCATTCTGTTTATAATTAATTAATGATATTTAATTATTAATGAATAATTAACCACCACCTTCATCAACGACTACGTATCACCATAACAACCATTACCAACGAGCATCACTAACTAGGGGTGACACTTGGGTGGATTATGTAACGACTCAACCCGCTAGTGATATTATTCGCTTTGGGCTTAGGTCCTCATGACTTTAAAACGTGTCACTAATAGGTATATAAGATCTGCTTACTTATATACCCAACATCTCTCCTGTGTTTTTCTCGATGTAAGACTTCTATTTAAAGATGATTTGTTACAGATTAGGTCAAATTTGAATGGGTTAAGATAATAAACGAGTTAAGACTCAATTCAATCCAAATTTATTTGGGTCAAAACAAGTCAGGTGATGGGTTATAACTCGATTCATCCAAATTTTACAAAGTTTTAAATTATTTTATTTTTTCTTTTAAAATTTTAGTACCTAATAAACTTATTTTTTGCTTTATTAGAACTATATATAACATGCTATAAACTTTTTAAAAAATTAAAAATATTTTGCCCTCCCTACCACTAACCACCTTCACAATCACCACCGACAATCACTATCACATCAACTACTACGTCCACCATTAACAACAAACATCACTACCATCCAACCATCGCCTTTGTACATCGCTACCAATCACTACCACCATCATCATAACCCCCGTCAACCACCTTCACCCTCACAACCACCACCAGTGATCCTGACAAACGATCATCATCACCAACCACCACCCCATATAATTAACAACCTAGTATCATATTTTGTGGATATAACATTTGACTAATGTTTATTTGAATATTTTTATGAATACTTTTGACATTTTTCCTATAATTCTAATTTATCATCCAGGAATTTTCCCTCTCCGGAAGCAGATACAAAAATTGTTTGAGGGAAATTCGAGCTCGTGCCAGTAATGTTGAAGATGAAACGAAAGGTATTAAAATCGCGAAAAAAGATTGGGAGAATTTGCACCTACATATTTCTTCTTACAACAATTTTCCTACCGCCGCGGGGTTGGCTTCCTCTGCTTCTGGTTTTGCATGCCTTGGTATGTACGCGACACATATCTGAATTAGTCAAGTCATTATACAAATAATATATATATATATATTTTGACTATTATTTTAATGGACGACTATATAATTATTTTATTTACATTATCATTTTTCATTATGCAGTTTATGCCCTTGCCAAATTAATGAATGTACAAGAGGACAATGGGAAACTTTCAGCCATAGCAAGGTAATAATATTGATTATTATAATTACAAAAAATAAAAAAAATTTCCTAATAAAAGTCGTTAAATTTTTTTTTTTTTAAAAATAATTAAAAAAGTCATTCAACTTTACCTGATGGTTTTTAATAGGCAAGGTTCTGGAAGCGCTTGTCGAAGCTTACATGGAGGATTTGTTAAGTGGGTGTTGGGAAAAGTAGGTTTTTCTTATTACTCCCGTTGTTTCAACTTATTTGTCTTGATTCAGAGTACGAGATTCAAATTAAGTCTTTTTATTTTTAGGAGGAAGATGGAAGCGATAGTATCGCTGTTCAACTCTTCGATGAGAAGCATTGGGACGATCTTGTTATCATTATCGCAGTGGTAAATTCTTTATTTTTTTTATGTATTATTTTATACAGATATTCGTTATGCTGAATTTAGTTATTCATGTCTTATCAGGGCCTTTACATGTTATTTTTTAAAAAAAGAGTGTAAATAGGATAACGTGTACGATTACACTAGCACTTATTTGAAAATACGATAATTCATCTGCATTTCTGAATAGTCAGAACAACATAGCTAATAACTCATCAAATGCGTACTTTAATTTTAATTTATTTTAGGTGAGCTCACAACAAAAGGAAACAAGTAGCTCCTTGGGAATGGTTCAAACTGTTGAAACTAGTACACTTATGGAATATAGAGCAAAGGTATTTCTACTAAAAAAAAATTTGAAATTTAATTTCAATTATTTTTCGTAAGATTTTTAACGTTTGTATCAGAATCATGATCTTTATTTCGTTTGTGCATTTAAATTTTACAGGAAGTGGTGCCAAAACGCGTAGTTGAAATGGAAGAAGCCATAAAGAATCGCGATTTTCCAACTTTCGCGCGTTTAACTTGTGCAGAGAATAATCAATTTCATGCAATATGTTTGGATACAAGCCCTCCTATATTTTACATGAATGATACATCTCATAGGCAAGTTGTTTTTTAACTTATCATACGTTAATATGGTTCATCTGAATTCAGTATATGCGGAAATCTACTAAGATTTCAACAAATGATGATAGATCAGATTCTACTGAGATTTCAACAAATGATAATATATGCAATGAGTTACTATACTGTACTAAAAATCTTAAAGGTCGAACTCATCAAATCAAAATCATTAATCGTTCTTTGCTATGAGCTTATCGATTTCTTACTTATTGTCTTGTGTTGAAATAAAAAAATAATAAGTATCGACGATGTATACGTTAACTTTCAGGATAATTAGCTATGTTGAGCAATGGAATCGCTCAGCAGGAACTCCACAGGTTTTTTCCTCTATATCATTCTCTGATAAAGTCAAACAACATAAAGTTTGATCAGTTTTTTAAGATTATTCTGTTTATCACATTGACATGAGAAGAATCGTAACTTATATTACTTTTTGTATAATTATTGAATATCCAAATTTCAATTTTAAAGTATCGAATTAATCTAATTCAGTTTAGACTTTTAAAGAAATGAATTTTTTTTGTACATTGGTAGGCTGCTTACACCTGTGACGCGGGGCCAAATGTTGTTCTAATGGCACGTGACAGGGAGGCTGCAACGCTTCTACTCCGGAGGCTTCTTTTTCACTTCCCGCCCAATTCAACCGACTTAGACAGGTGCTCTGATACCATCATATGAGAATTTCACGTGTCTCAACTCGTCGTTGAATCTCATCATTTTGATAATATGTTAATTATGTTATATATGTCTTAACTCGTCGTCTTTCTCTCCAGCTATGTCCTAGGTGGTAAATCTATCTTAAAGGACGCTGGGATCCAGAACATAAAGGACGTAGAATCGTTACCTTCACCTCCAGAAATTAAGAATGAGATCTCAACTCATAGATACAAAGGTGAAATACGCTATTTTATTTGCACAAGACCTGGGAAAGGTGCAATTTTACTTACTGATGAAAGTCAAGCTTTACTAAACCCTAAAACCGGGTTGCCCAAGTAAAGGAGGAAATTAAAATTAAAATACTTCAATGTTTCATGAATTCGATGCACTTTTTTTTATGGTTTTAATTAGGATGAACTTTTTTGTATTTGAAAGCTTTCTTTTGTAATTTGACATTCAGAGTACGTGATCTGTTTAATTTTACTTGTCACTGTTTCATTTTTTTATGTCAATTTAACTAAACTTCAAAGATAAATAGAAGTAACTAAATTTAATATTTGAAATCTAAAATTTAGATGGTTGAAAACTATACGAAAAATATTATTAGTGGTAATCCTTGTAATATTAATATGATAAAAAATATATATATATCCTAAAATATTGGTCAAAGTTCATATAATTTGACCTCGATAAGTGAAATAGTTACAAATAATAAAAGTGGACGGAAAGAGTATATATTATCTACTTATTTTAAAAAAGTCATTAAATATTCATAAATATGAGAGTGAATTTCAACAAATTGTGTATTTAAATATTTTTTTATTGAAAAAGAGTATTAGTAAAAAAAACTTTTTCAAACTTAAATTCATCTTATGTAACCAAAAGATGTTTTGAATTTTATTTTTTGAAAAAACAAATCTATGTCTAAATAATCTATTTAGAAACTACTCATAAAAAAAATATAATTCAGAACTCATAAATTAAAATTTTTTATCCCACTTTTGTTTCGATGTTGTTAATTTTTCATAGAGTAAATAAACTTGAAGAAGAATCTCAGAGAGTAATTACTTAACTACTCGAATTTTCACTTAGTTGATAAAAATTTAGGAACACCTTTAATTAAAAGCGATTTACAAGGACTTCACGATACGAAATTGAATTAATCAAGTCTCAAAACTAATATTCAACATAAAATACAAACAAAATGGACACAATCTTAAGATAAGACATTGCCAAATATTATTATCATAAAAACAATCTAATTAATTTTTCTCATAATTCAATAAAACCTTCCAAATATTATATTTTATACTATCATCACCACAAGGAAACAAGTGTCCAACATCTTGTAACTCATGATAATTTATCCATGGATTTTTTTGTGCAATAAATCTTTGTAATTTAATAGACACAATTCCATCTTCAACACCATGCCATAAATGAATATTTCCTTCATTATTATTTGGAAAAGGATTTTTCATATTTATTGGATCAAATTCTGGTTTACCAAAACCAATAATTAGGTCTCTATGGAGGGACTCAAATTCACCTTGTTGTGTAACATATGCCTGCATAAAAAAAAAACATCAAATAAATTACAAATTCTTATATTTACATAGAAAAACTAAAGAGAGTTCGGTGCTGTATCCTGAACCCTAATTTATCGAGTAAAATTATCACTACTAAAAAAAATTGGGAAGTTCATATTGATGTTCCCGAGGGAATTGATTGAGAATCAGTCAGAAACGTTACCAACTAGCTACATTCTGATGAATGTTCACCCAACTATATATATATATATAAATTGTAAAAATTGTAAGTTCGATGATGATTCAAGAAATTCGAAAGTCTAGTGTGACGGGAGACCTATCATGCCACATCATCTATTCGATTCTCGAAAGTTGATTTTTCGATTGAAATTACTTTTGGGAGGATAGGGTTAGATAGGTCGGATGATTTTAAATGACAAAAAAAGACGACGTTACTCCATAATTAGGTTAAGCTGAAAGATCATTCGAGAAATTAACTCAAAGAAAGCTACATTACCCTCAGACTCTAGTGTCAACACATAACTTCCGGAGGACCTTACACACACTTAATGATATCTTTAAAGAATCCGAACAACAAAAGACGGCAAACAACAACAAGAAAATAATATACCCAGTGGAATCCCACAAGTGGCCGGGGTCTAGGAAGGGTAAGAAGTACACAGACCTTACCACTACCTCATAGAGATAGAGAGACTGTTTCTGCAAAACTCTCGTCTCAAAAATATCAAGCCCCAAAAGTAAAAGATACTGACGACTAAAGTGGAAAGCAAATGATAATATATAAATACAATTAATAAAAGGAGATAATTATGTACCTGTTGAAGTTGCATCTCATCAAGTGAAGAGGCAATTTTGATATCTTTTTGTGACAATTTAAATTCCCCAGTAATAACACTAAATCCAGGAAAATATTTTTGTGTGTTCCACCAATACATAAGCCATGGGGCATAATATGCAACTTTATAAATCCATTGATCTCTAATTAATTGTTTATCATAAGCTTCTTTAGTCAAATTTGATGGAAATCCAGGCCACCAATAATTAATTGCTGGTGCTAATAATGCAGCTCCTGCTAATCTATGCATACAAAAAAAAAAATATTAAGATTTAATTTAAGTTATATATATACCAAAAGTCTTTATACTTGTAATTCAAAAAATAGCCACAAATTCAAGGCATGTTCATGAAATTTCACTTTTAAAGTTCAAAATTTATGATAGATATTCTATATTTTTTATCTACTTAAGTTCGAAACTCATGATAGACATTCTGCATTTTTCATCTACTTAAGTTCGAAACTCATGATAAATATTTTGTGTTTTTCGCCTATTTAAGTTTGAAACTCATGATAGATCATTCTGCGTTTTTCATCTGCTTAAGTTCGTAACTCATGATAGATATTCTGCGTTTCCATCTACTTATTAAGTTTGAAATCCATGGCACTATCATGATGTTTCAACCTACTTAAGTTCAAAATTCATGATAGAAATTCTGTAGTTTTCACCTACTTAAGTTCGAAACCATAATATATATTCTGCATTTTTCACCTACTTAAGTTTGAAACTCATGATAGATATTCTGTGTTTACCACCTACTTAAGTTTGAAATTCATGGCACTATCATGATGTTTTCACCTACTTAAGTTCGAAATTCACTGATAGATATATATACTCTGCATTTTCACCTACTTAAGTTCGATATTCATGATAGATATTTTGCGTTTTCCATCTACTTAAGATCGAAACTCATGATATGTTCTACATTTTTCACCTACTTAAGTTCGATATTCATGATAGATATTTTGTATTTTTCATCTGCTTAAGCTCAAAACTCATGAGAGATATTCTGCATTTTTTACCTACTTAAGTTCAAAAATCATGATAGATATGCATTTTCTACCTACTTAAGTTCAAAATCCATGACACTAACATGATGTTTCCACCTAGATAGGTTCGAAACTCATGACAGATATTCTGCATTTTTCACCTACTTAAGTTCGAAACTCATGATAGATATTCTGAGTTTTCCACGTACATAATTTCGATATCCATGACACCATCATGATGTTTCCACATCAAAAGTGACTTCTTCCTATAATGAGTTTTCAAACAAAGTCTACTTTTCAAGAATCACTCCGAAAAATGACTAACCAACACAATTTTGACACACTCCATCCCTCAAAATGAAACTTTTCAACACAAACTCCAAATTATAGTCAAACCCTAACACAAATATCATCGAACCTCGAATAAAAAATAAATATATCAAGAAATCAAAATGATATATTAGTAAATAGTAAAATAGTTTGATGTTTACCTTTGAGGTATGTACTTAAGGCAACCCCATACAAAGTGTCCACCCATTGCAAATCCAATTACATAGAATTTATTTCCAAATTCCAATTGGTCACCAAGTTCTTCAATATCAAGAGCTAAACTTTTAAAATTTCTCTTTGGATGAGGATCACTTTTTCCATAACCTGGTCTATCAAATGACACAAAATATACTCCTAATTCTTCAAATGCTTGCTATGAAAAAAAAAAAATTTTAAAAATCATTAGTCTAATTGTTTTTTTAAAAAAAAATTCAATCAAATCTTGACAAAATATAGAAGATTGAGGGTATTTTTGGTATAACAAAAAATATTTTTCGGAAAATAAATCATTTTCTAACATTTCATAATCAAATCTATCATAAATATTTTTTTTCTAAAATAATATTTTTCACTCTTAAAGTAAACACCAGATAACATTTTTCAAGAAGTAAGTTATTTTTTTTTTATAAAAAAAAGAAGATAATTTCTAATCTATCAGAATTTAACTCATTGGTAACATTTTCGATGAATTTCCAATCGATTCTGTCAAAAATTCCCGTTCTTTTTAGCCATGAAAGACTTCCATCATATCAAATACACCCAAAATAACTTCTTGAAAAAAAATTCAAAAAGTAAACATCGGATATCATTTTTCAAAAACTAAGTTATTTTTATTAGAAAAAAAAAATAAATTACTGACAGACATCTGACTGAAAGTCCATCAAAATTTAACTTGTTGGTAACATTTTCGATGAATTTCCAACCAATTCCGTCAAAAATTCCTATCCCTTTTAGTCGTGAATGACTTCCATCATATCAAATACATCCAAAATAACTCAATATATATGTAAGTTTTTATACATACCGGAATTATAAGTGCAGCCTCAAATTTGCTACCACCAAAGCTATGAACATAAATAACATTATATTTAGCAATATTTTTTGGCACACCATATTCTTTATACACCAACTTTCTTCCATCTCTAAGCTTGATTGTTGGTGTTCTTGACGGAACACCAGCAATACTACAACTTCGAGGAGGAGGAGGAACGATAGATCGATAAATTAATGCTATAAGTACCACAGGTAAAGCCAATAGTACAACTCTCTTCATCATCACGAACACCAACACGAACAAGAACAAGTACTATTACAAATTTAGAGATTGTTCCTTAGTTATATAATAAAAATTGAGATAATTAAAAATAGAAAATATTTTGTCTGTACATTAATAATAGCAAAGTGTTGAAAGCCAGGGTGTGGGACTACGTAAAAAGTGTCAGTCCATGTCCCACCATTATTCATGAAGCTATTATAATATTTCGATTAATTCAAATTTATATCGATTTATTAAAAAAAGAAAAAAAAAATTTAAAATGCTTCTGGTTAAGATTTTTTTTAAAAAAGATTCGAATGGAATTAGATATTTGAGTAGTCCTAGTCGTAATCGATGGATACTAGGCCCTGTGCATATTGATTCATGAAGTGTTATAGTTAACGCATTAAGTATTCCACCTGCGGAGTACGTTTGTAAGAATGAAACTCAAAGAAATTGACAGGGGTCTGCACAACACAAGTGGTGGATCGGAGCATGTGGTTTAATTCGATGCAAAGTGAAAAACCTTATTGGTTGGGCTTGACATGCCGCGAATCCTCGATCTTGAAAGAGAGGGTACCTTCGAGAACACGAACATAGGTGGTACATGGTTGTTGTCAGCGAGCACAATCCTCGTGTTTAGTTGCCATCGTTGAGTTGGGAACCCTGAACGGACTATCGATGATAAGCCAGAGGAAGGTGAGGCTGACGTCAAGCAGTCATCATGACCTTTATGCCCTGGACAACACACGTGCTACAATGGCTGGAACAAAAGATCACGATCCCGACCAAAATTTTGAATTAAAAATTAAAAAAAAGGACAATTTGATTCATCTAGCCATGTCTCTTGATGGTGTCAAACGTTATAATTAAATATACATTTGTTGATCTCTTTGATTGACCCTTCAACAACGTTATTAATACTTGTGTAAATAAAAATATTTCCTTTGTTTTATTTTATGTCAAAATTATTATTTTATTTCATTTTAAATTTTAAAAAAAGGACTTACATCTTCTTTGATATTAGGACTGATTGTTAGACACTTAATTCTCTTATTTTAAAATTAAAAAATTATAGATAAAATATTATAAATTATAATTTTTTTTCTCATATCAGTATAATAAAAAAGCTAAATTTTAAAATATTAATCAAATTAAAGTTTTTATAATTTAAATTTTAAAAAGTAAAAAATGTCACGTAAATTAAAACGAAATAAATATTTATATATTGTTGAGTGTCATTTCATTATTGTCAAGTTGCTCTTTGTCTCTTATATATCTAGCTTTATTTATTTATTTATTTATTTATTGTAGTGGTTGAAATAATGAATATGTTATATAAATCAATTAGATAAATGAAGTATCTTGATAGATATGGCAAACAAGAAATATATTTTTTATATACCACCTGGTACTAGTGATTATCTTTTATTTATAGCTAAGAATTTTATAAGATTTATAATAATAATTGTGATTTATTATAAGTTGATATAAGTGAGATTAGGTAAAGTTTCATCTTATTGGATGTAGATGTGTTGTGCATGAGCAACATGTGTATTTTGAATACAATTTATCATAGTTTATCTGAATTTAATATTTTGTTATAGTGAATATAAATATATAAGTGAAAATTTTGATCATTCAGATCGATGGGATAAACTAATGAGTTCGATCAGATATTAATGAACTCTATAAAAGTGTTATGCATTGGAACAATACCCTAATAGATCTATTAACAACAAATAGATTTATGCCAGGAGAATTAGTAATGTGTCAGGAGAAATTAGTACAAAAAGTCGTGAGTACACTTCTTGATAATAGAATTCGGGGATAACACCAATGGGATCGAGACGATCATAATAAAGTTTACAAGTTATTTTCTAATGTAATTTAAGGCGAAGAGGGAAGATGTCGTGAGAGTATGCTTGGCAAACGAGTCGATTATTCAGGACGTTCAATCATTGTCGTGGGTCATATATATATATATATATATATATATATATATATATATTCAAGTTGTACCAGTACATAATTTATTTTTTTTAAGCAATGTCACTATTTAATTAACGAATTAACAAATAAAAAATAAAAATTAGACATTATATTTTTAATTAATAAAATACAATTCAAATATTAGAACAAAAAAATATATCGTCCGTACAAAGGAAATTTGGAATAGGGTAATAATATATAGGAAATTGTTATATTTCAACCATAACTCCGAGCTGAATTTGAATAGATCAAAATGAATTGAGTTAATAAATGAATGGATTATTGATCTATCTAAAAATTATTTAGACTAAAAAGTGGGTCATAATTCAATTGGTACAACTTTTACTAAATTTTAATTATTTTATAATTTTTTAGTACCTAATAGACCTATTTTTTTCTTTCTTACGACTATATATAATATATTAAATTTAAAAAAATGTTAGTTTCGATCTCACATCCTCCAGTTACAATCGGTCATGACATATATATACGCGGGGTCCAAAAAAGAACAAACCACAAGGATATCTATTGTATATAACATATTTAAATTCATTAAGAGAACTATATAATTTTTGGTGGATTCGACAAATATCATCATGTTCATTTTTGGATCGTGATAAATTTCAAACAGAACATTCTGATATTATTGATACAAACTTCAAACATAGTAACATTTTTACAAATACATTATCACTCCATAAATTCTAGAAGTTGATGTCTCAACTTCAATACATTTTTTATTCAGCGAAATTTCACTACGTAGAATCTGAAGAGGACATAATATTCACCGATCTTATCACTATCTCGTGGAGCTTCAATACATTCTTAAAGAAATAATTATTTATTACAAACTTCAAACACACGCGATAGAAACAACTTAACATATCAAATTAAATTTATGGGACACAATTGTACATATTTCCATTAAGCTTACAATGTGGGCCACAAATTGCACCAACACAATCACTATCAGCATGGCAAACCCTCACATTCCAACAAAATCCAAGTTTTCTAGGTCCATAGAGTTTGAATTTGTCTGTAAAAAAAATTAAAAAAAAATTATAATTATATTTATATAATATTTGAGAAAAATATATTATAAAATAATGAGATATAATATTTGAGAAAATTGAACAATAGGCATACCATATGGTGTTTCTGAGTCAAACTCTTTTGATGCTGGAAGTTGTATGACATTGAACTCACTTGATATGGTTTCCTCACTTGCCATAAGAAGTTGAAAAACTGCATAAATAAATAAATAAATATTTATAATATAATTAGTGTTAAAAATTTCAATTTTAGAACTTAACCAGTTTGAATTTGGACGGGTTAATGACTTGGTAATTTATTGACTCGTTTAATTCAGTTGATCACTCAAAAGTTAGTTTGGTATGTAGCTTAAATTGATGATCCATGAAAACAATATCCAAGTATTTTTAAAAGATTTTTTTATTTGATATATTGTATATAGTCATATTAAAGAAAGAAAAAGGTTCTATTATGTACTTAAACAAGTTATTAAAATACTGAAAGAAATTAAAATTTAGGCAGTGTTCGATGGATTGGTTTGGGTAATGACCCATAGTTTGTCTTATTTCATCTAGAGTAACCTTTTGAATTTCATCCAAAAAGCTAGCTCCTACTCCTACTCCTCTCGATAGATAGGATCCTCCTTGGTCTTTCTAACATAACATTCTCGACCGTCAATAGGACTGGTGTCTAGTTATCTTTCTCTTTATACGCAATATCTTGTAAGGTGAGGAAAAAAATCTACATTATATTGGCAACGGTTCACTCGAAGCTTTGGCAATAACCATAAGAGGTGTAATGTACATGCACTCATTTCAAGGGGGTGCAACACTTCTCAGTTTGGACCCCATATTTCTCCTATATACTAAGTTTGTATGGTGGCGATATGTTCAATATGAATCCACGTTTGAAGGACATCATACCAAAGTCATACAATTGGGATCTCAATTTGGTTTTATTCTATTTATCATATCAAATGTTATGTTCATTTTTGCTCTTTTTCGGGCTTCTTCTATTCTTCTTTGACACTTACTGTAGAGATCAGAGGTATTGAGCCCCCAACAACCCAACCCATTTATATGACCCATAGTTTGACTCATTTTATCCAAAGTAACCTTTAAATGGAGTTACTGACCCATCCCATTTATTAATTCAACCAGCTTTACTCGTCCAATTAAAGCTAAATTCGTTCATTTAACATTTTTAGATATTATCAACATATCTATAACAATATCGTTGTCTGAAATTCTTTGATGGCTATTCTGAAATACTACTAGAGAGAACTTATAATTATAACATAACACGTAAAATCAATTTTAAAAGAACTTGATCGTTATAACAAAGTACAGTTATTCTAGAGAGGTCTGATTGTCTATAACTTTAAAAGTGTACATACCAGATACATAAAGTAAGAAGGCTTGAATATAACCCAACTTGATTGAAGAACTCTTGCTATTCATTGTGCTCAATGGAGAAAATTAATTATGCAATTATGAAACAAAAGAAAGTTGTGTCAACTATATTGCCTTAATGACAAATTTATAGGGAATTAGAGGAGTAGTTTGTGTTTTAAAGGTTGTTTAAAATTGATTAGTTAGTTGTTCTTAGTCAAATGAACATGACATACATATTAATAATTAGTACAAATTATAGGAATCTTATCTTCCTTAATTACTTTTTTTAAATTAATACTTGTTAATTTCTTTTACTAGGCATAAAATAAGGTTGTGTAAACACTATTTTTTTCAAACTCCACTTATGAATTAGTAATACTGAATATGTTATTGCTATATTATTATTATTAAACTTTTTTCAAACTTCACTTATAAAATTACCATAGACATCTTAATTTTGATTCTATACAATGAATCATATAATTTAGATATCTGATAAAATGAACAAATAAAAGATTAAGATAATCGAAATAATGACTTGTTTCAAGGTTAGATGATATGTCCTTTTCATGAATTTGAAGCACATCTAGAGATAAGAACCAATAATTGAGACTTTTATAAATTTTTTGAATAGAATTATGGAGAAATTACATATATATACAAAAAAAAAAAAATGTTTACAAAAAAAGTAGCCCATGTTTTATTTATATAAAAAATAGCCCAAAATCATCGAAACTATACATGACTATATAATATGGTTTGTCAAAAGTTATAGAAAGTATACACTTCTATATAATGTATATTACTTATACATGGACTATACACAAAATATACATTATGATACACAAATATACACCGACTATACATGTCT